>JAQZBX010091184.1:0-12419 GCA_029593785.1 Cabassous unicinctus
AAAAAAAAAAAGATATTACAAGAAAATAAATTACAGTCCGATTTCTCTAATGAACATAGATGCAAAAATTCTCAACAAAGTACTTGCAAATCAAATCCAAGAGCATATCAAAAGACTTATACATCACGACCAAATGGGATTTATTCCTGGTATGCAAGGCTGGTTCAACATAAGAAAATTAATCAATGTAATACACCACATTAACAAATAAAAGAAAAAAAACCACACGATAATCTCAATTGATGCAGAAAAGGCATTCGACAAAATCTGGCATTCTTTTTTGATAAAAACATTTCAAAAGATAGGAATAGAAGGAAAATTCCTCAATATGATAAAAGTCATATATGAAAACACACAGCCAACATCACACTCAATGGGGAAAGGTTGAAAGCTTTCCCTCTAAGATTGGGAACAAGACAAGGATGCCCACTGTCATCATTTTTATTCAATATTGTACTAGAAGTTCTAGCTGGGACAATTAGACAAGAAAAATAAATTAAAGGCATCCAAATAGGAAAAAAGGAAGTAAAACCCTCTCTGTTTGCAGATGACATGATCCTGTACTTAGAAAATTCTGAAGTATCCACGACAAAGCTACTTGACCTAATAAATGAGTTCAGCAAAGTGGCAGGATACCAGATCAACCAAAAAAATCAGTAATGTTTTTGTACACTAGTACTGAACAATCTGAGAAGGAAATCAGGGGAAAAATTCCATTTTCAATAGCAACAAAAAGACTCAAATACCTAGCAATTAATTTAACCAAAAAAGTAAAGGACCTATATGCAGAAAACTACAAAACCATGCTAAAAGAAAATTTAAAAGACCTAAACAAATGGAAAGACTTTCCGTGTTCATGGATTGGAAGAATAAATATCGTGAAGATGTCAATCTTACCCAAGTTGACTTAGAGATTCACTGTAATACCAATCAAAATCCCAACATTTTACTTTACAGAATTAGAAAAGGCAGTTACCAAATTCATTTGGAAGAGTAAGTGCACCCGAATAGTCAAAAGCAATCT
Source organism: Cabassous unicinctus (assembly GCA_029593785.1). Lineage (NCBI taxonomy): Eukaryota > Metazoa > Chordata > Mammalia > Cingulata > Chlamyphoridae > Cabassous > Cabassous unicinctus. Next base: position 1,025 of record JAQZBX010091184.1, read on the forward strand.
AAAAAAGAAGTGCAATGTGGGAGGAATTTCACTGCCTAACCTTGAAACATATTACAAAGCTACAGTGGTCAAAACAGTATGATACTGGCATACAAATAGACACATCGCTCAGTGGAAGAGAATTGAGAATCCAGAAATAAATCCACACCTATACAGTCAACTGGTTTTTGACAAACCTACAAGTTAATGTTAACAGGGCAACACAGTGTTTTCAACAAATGGTGCTGGGACAATTGGATATCTATAACCAAAACAATGAAAGAGGACCTCTATCTCACTCCCTATACAAGAATCAACTCAAAATGGACCAAAGACTTAAATATAAAAGCCAGGACCATAAAACTACTAGAAGAAAATGTAGGGAAGCATCTTCAAGATCTTATAGTAGGTGGTGGTTTCTTGGACCTTACACCCAAGGCACGTGCAACACAAGAAAAAAATAGATAAATGGGACCTCCTCAAAATTTAACACTTTTGCACCTCACAAGACTTTGTCAAAAGGGTGAAAAGGCAGCCAACTCAATGGGAGAAAATATTTGGAACTCGCTTATCAGATAAGGGTTTAATATTCAGGATACATAAAGAGATGTTACAACTCAACATAGAAAAGGCAAATGACCCAATTTGAAAATGGCACCGAGAAATTACTACTAAATACCAAAAGCAATGCATCCAGAAAAAAAAAACCCACCTTGTCCAAAAGGGGGAAATGCTAAAAACAAATGAGTTTGTATGGCTAGGAGACTTCAAAGTGAAGTCAGAAGGCCATCCCAGAGGTAGCACTTATGCACATCTCAACAGGATCTCATTGACAGCCAAAGCTGATATGACCCCAAATAGCAAAGCTCCTCAGGGATATGGAGATATCCAGACACTATAGTCAGGGCAGACAGCTCAGGAATTTGGCCCCTTCCCAGTGGACCTTAATCTGGTATTTATGCTCACTGGTGTGACTGAGTTAGACTCAGCAATGGTTTCCCTATGCATGACTCTTCTGTCCTTCTATTTGAACCTATAATTAGTACTAGAGTTGATAGGTGTACACAACCCAACAGACTTAAATCTTTGGGCTGTCCATGTGCCAGTTGAGCCATGAATTTCAACGCAGTTGCAACACCTACACTCCAGTTCAATGGACTTACCCGGGATAACTAACAGGGAGGAGAGGATGGACAAATAACTTACCAAGGAACTGAGAGTGCCTACAAGTGCAAGCAAGTGAGTCCCATCCATCAGATGTATGGGATTGAGGCCCCCTCAATTAATGGTGGAGTGGGCATCACCATCCCAGAGTCCTCAGGATTGGGAAATGAACCATGGACAAAAAAACTTACTAGTATCCTACTATAGACTTATTGTGATTCTAGCAATAGAAGAAATACCATTGCTGTGGAGGCAGTGACCCATGAATGTTCTGGGGTTAGGGAGAGGAAAACGCAAGTGTAATAGGGGGGCATTTTTGGGATTTGGGAATCATCCTGAATGACATTTCAATGACATATACAGCCACTATATATCCGGCCATAACCTACGGAGTTGAATGGGAGAGAGTGTAAGCTACATTGTAAACTATATAATCCATGCTTAGTGGCAGTGCTCCAAAATGTGTTTATCAATTGCAATGAATGTACCACACTGATGAAAGATGTTGTTAATGTGGGAAAATGTGGGAGGTGTGGGGAGCGGGACATATGGGAATCCCCTATATATTCTCTGTAACATTTATGTAATCGAAATATCTTTTTAAAAATAAAAAAAAGTGGAAAAAAAAAGTTGTAGGAATGAAAAAGTCATCTGTGACTTTGGACAGCAACTGTTATTGAAATGTAGGCCTGGGGACTTGATAATTCAAAATGGGTACCATTAAAATGTGATTTCCTAAGTGGACCTATCAGACTTATTTTCTACATTGTAGATTTGCATCTTCATTGCTGTTTTGTTGAACCAGAAGAAATTTTCTAGTGCATAAACACTTTCAATGTTTTAATTGTAAGCAATACATTTTAACCTAATAAAAGGATACATAATTTAAAAAATGGGCAAAAGACTTGAATGGACATTTGTCCAAAGAAGGAATGTAAATGACAAAAAAAAACACATGAAGAAATGCTCAACATCACTAATGATTAGGGAAATGCAAATCAAAACTACAATGAGATATCATTTCACACCTATCAGAATGGCCACTATTAAAAAGACAGAGAGCTACAAGTGTTGGAGAGGATGTGGAGAGATAGGCACACTTATTTTCTGTTGGTGGGAATGCAGAATGGTACAGTCACTGTGGAGGACTGTTTGGCAGTTCCTAGAGAAGTTGAATATAGACTTGCCACGTGATCTTGCAATACCACTACTGGGTATATACCCAGAAGAACTGAGAGCATTGACATGAATAGACTTCTGCACACCAGTGTTCATAGGAACATTATTCACCATTGCCAAAAGTTGGAAACAACCCAGGTGTCCATCAACATCTGTTGCGCAAAGCAAGCCAGACACAAAAGGACAAATACTGTATGATTGTGTTACTATGAACCAAATATATTGTTTAACATATTTTATGATTGAAAAAGAATTTATATGTATCCAGTACATTTAATTGAGAAATGTACATTTTTATTCAACTGTGTTTTCTTTTCAGTTTTTAACTTTATATTTTCAATTATTAAATGTACACAAGAAAGTTAAAAAATTTAGAATTCTGTTATAATTAATTTCTATTATATTTGAATTACTACTTACATTTATAAAGGTTTGTTGCTATGCTACCTATTTTTTATAATTGAGTGTATTAAATCTAACCTGGCCTTGCACTCTCTTTAAAAATTTGTAATTTCTTTTCTTTCAATCTATTTTTCTATTTGTTTTACAATTTTACAATAAAGGACTTTTTAACAGCTTTAAAAAAAGACATTGATTATATACTTTGTATAGATCATATGGTATGTGAATATATCTCAGTAAAACTGCTTCATAAACAAATAAATAATTGTGCAAGAATAGCCAGAAATAGCAGCTAGATTAAGAGGTGGAGAATTTTCTTGTTTGTTTGTTTGTCTGTTTTTTGTTTATTATTATTATTATTGATTTAATGAAAATGCTTTAATAATGATTGAAGTGATGATCGCACCACTATGTGATTATACTAAATACCGTTGATTATACACTTTGGATAAATTGTGTGCCTTATTAATATGTATCAATAAAATTGATTTGTTTTAAAAAAAGCTGTGAAAGGATATCCTTTAGGCAGAAGGAAAATGATCCCAGATAGAAGGCTCAAGACTCAGGATGGATTGAAGAACAAAATCTTTTAATTAAGTTTCTATATCTAAATGAATATTGAATAAATAATATAATAAGAATATCTGTGGCCTAGAACATCAACAAAGTGTTGAAATATACCATAAAGTAATATTTATCATAAGATGGGTAAATGGACCTAAAGTGTTTTAAAATACATCATTTGGCAAGTTGATAAAGAATAATTAAGTGCAGATTTTGATAAGGCAAAAAAAAAATGTTGTAATTTCTTAGCGAAACTCTAAAAGAACATTAAAATAGTGCCTCTCATCCAAATAAATAGAAGAAAAAAATTGAACAAAAATAATCACTCCAGCAGAAGGTATTCAGAAGAAAACAGAATGTTAAATATAGAGCACAAATAACTTATGAAAAGAAGGCAGATTTAAATATGTAATTGTATTGAAGTATGTGAATTATATTGACATATTAACATTACTCATCTTGAACATAAATGTTATTCTTAAACAATCAAAATTGTAAAATGGCTTTAAAATGAACATAGATTTAAGAAAGTCATCTAAGACATACAGCAAAGCTGACAATAAAAGGTGGAAAAAATATACCACGTAAACACTTTTAAAACAGTAAATCTTATTTTACTTTGTCAATGCCAAATAAAAGAGATACTAAGAAAAATTCTAGAAATTGATTGTCCTATAATAAGGATAAAAATTTCCCAGGAAAACGTAGCATTTTAAAATGTGTACACACCTAGTTGCATGGATTTTGAAAAGCGACAGAACTACAGTATTTCACAGAATTGGGTTGTTTTTTTTTTTTTTTACAACTCTCCCAGCAATTGATAAAATAAGCAGAGAAAATATAAGCAAAGATATTGAATATTTGATCATTGTAACTAGTACATTTTACTTAATGCCCAATATAGAGAAGAGTACAAACAGTAGCAAAACACATCCTTTTCCATGCACTTAAGCAAATGTAGGGGCAAAATGGAGAAAGAGGAAGAAACCGCGGTCGTCCTGTCTTAGGTGGTGCTGAGCAGGGAAGAAAGGTGGAGAAGGGGACAGCTGTGAACTTGTTCTAAGGATGGGGCACAGGGTGTGCAGATGGGATGGAGTGGGGTGGAGGGAAAGTGAGAAGTCAAGAAAGGTGGCAGAGCTGTCACGGAACCCCTGTCAGGTGGAGTCCCTGAACATGGAATGCGGGAGCCAGAGGAGCAGCAGGCTCCTGGGAGCAGCCTGGAGTTCCCTGTTGACATGCTAGACATCCACACAGAAGCTTTGTGAAGCAGCTGTTTGGGTATCAGGACTATGTGGAAAGAATGGGAATGGATAAATCAATGCAGAAGGACATGGTGTTTAAAGCTGAGACGCTCCAACGAGGGAACAGGGCGCTGAGAAAGGAAAAGAGTCCAAGGACTGAGCCCTGAGGATACACTGATGCTGAGAGGCTTTGGAGAAACAGAACCCAGCAGAAAGGCAGAGGGAAAAGGGCAGTGAAGTCAGATAAATACAAACAAACGAACAGGAAAGTGTAGTGAACCAGAAACTGATGGAAGCATTTCAGGGAGGTGAGACCGACTGTGTCAAATGCAGCTGATGGAGCAAATTAGAAGAGGAAAATAGGGTGGATAATGGAAATGTTCTAAAATTGGATCATGATGGAAGTTGCACAAGTCTATACATTTACAGAAAATAGTATATTTAATTTTATGAATTTTATTTCAGGTAAACAATATCTCAATAGTTGTTTAAAACAAACAAACAACAAAAAAAGAATTTCACATACACCTGCCATGTGATTAAGCTTTTCTATTTCCATGTATTCAGCCAGGGGAAATGAAAAGCCATGTTTATAAAAAGGACTTGGACATGGATAGTTATAATATATGTTCATAATGCCCCAAACTTGAAACAACCAAAAAGTCCACCAAAAGGAAAATAACCATTTTGTAACAGTTATTTAATGTCAAAGAATTCAATGACAAAAGCAGAGAGAACCACTGCTCCACACAATCGCACTGACAAATTTCAACATATTATTTTGAACTAAAGATGCAGGCATCAAAGAGTCCATTCTGATGTATTTCATTCTATGAATTACATACAAGAAGTGGCAAAAATGATGCTTGGTGTTAGAAATCTGAACAGAGGCTGCATGTGTATGGAGAGGGTATGGGTATAGATGGAAAGTACAGGAGGTACTTTCTGGATCAATAGAAATGAATGATTCATGGCTTGATAGGGTTGTAGGATACTGTGGCGTATGGGGGAGTGGAAAGTTATAAAAATTTGACAGCCATTCAGTTAAGATTGGCACACTTCACTGGATTTAGATTTTATATCACTTAAAAAAAATTAGAAAGAGCGAAAGAATGATCATTAGAATGTAATGGAGACAAAGACATTTTATTTTCCAAGTCTACCCTACTGCCCCTCCTCCAGACCCTCCGCTGATGACCTGTCCAAGGTGCTGGACTACTCTAGGTGGAATCCTGGGAGTTCTCTGTGTTTATTGTGGTGGACAGATCCACGGTTGCTGGGCAGAGTAACTCGAGGGCACTTTACACGTTTTAGAAATCATTGGCATGCAGACTGATTTGTGTACTTATTTCTAAACTACTATATGCATTACTTCATCAGGTTTTCTTTTTTCAAAGGATGGGGTTTGTGATCCTGAAGGATGAAAGGGCTTTTCTCCAAGGCAGCAGGTAGGAAACAGAACATCAGGTCACAGGTGTTAGATGAGGGAGGATTGGCATCAGGTGGAGCACATGCATTTCTCCTAAACTAGCTCTCATGAAAGGAGAGAATGGAATATTGAAATATTTCTAGTAAAAATAAATACATGCTAGTCAATATTTGAACTCAGTGAAATACATGTTCCTACAAGTATTACCATTCATTTGTGGCATCCCTTTAGGACCTATGATTCTTCCACCATGTTATCTTGTGTTTATTGGAATCCTATGTTGTCTTTGTTTTTTTTATAACACTTTCTCAGTGTTTCTGGTCACTTGGGGTTTCCTCATTTCATTAAATACTGGATAGTTTCATGGAAAGTTTTCTAAAAGAGGAGTCTTTCCTCTCCATTATGGCAAGGTATTGTCTGAGTACTTTTCATGATCCTATTCTATCAACTGTCAGACAAACGTTTGCTTGATTTTGTTTTTGTGGATTCCTTTTATAATTTTCATCTCATTTCTTACATCACTATGTAATTCAATTGGAATACTAATGCCAAAGTATACATTTATAGATAAATATTATATTCATTCATTAAACCACTCTGACAGTCAACAAATCATCTTATTTGTTCCACTAAGCAAAAATGGAAAATGGTAACTAATGTTTCCAGCTATCTTTAGTGGTTTTAAAAAACCATCCCATACATACATTAATTGCCTTAAAATTCACCTTAGGATTGACAGAAACAACTGCTAAGTCAGTGATGTTGGTAAATGTGGAAAATTGCTATATTGGATAAATTAAATTTTGACAAAATATTTCCACCAATTTTTTTGACAAAATATTTCAGCATATTGCTTGTAGACAGTGTATTGGGTTCAGCAGTTATGAAGGAAGTGGCCTTCTAAAGCAGATGAGTGTGCAGGTACAGTACACTTTCTGCAAAACCAAGTTATTATAAGAAACATCTCATTTATTAGTATCAAATCACAGTCTGCAAAAATCACAAGCAAAGTGATATAAAGCTAGCAATGTATATGATTTGATTTCTGTTTTCACTGACCTAAATGTCCCACATAGCTTCCTAACAATTTTTGGACTGAGGACCCTTGCTTATGGTTGTATTCAATTCCACTTAATCATAGTTTTTTAATATACTTTTATTTTTTAAAGATACTTAGATTACATAATTGTTACATAAAATTGTAGGGGATTCCCACATTCCCATGCTCCCTACCACTCCCACACTTTCCCACATTAACAACATCCTTCATGAGTGTGGTACTTATGTTACAATTGATAAACACATTTTGGAGCATTGCCACTAAACGTGGATTATAGTTTAAATTGTGGTTTGCACTGTCTCCTGCACAATTTTGTAAATTATGACAAGACATACAATGGTCTGTACAATATCATTCAGAACAATTCCCAAGTTCCGAAAAATGCCCCCATATTACACCTATTTTTCCCTCTCCCTCTCCCCAGAACCTCCAGTGGCCACTGCCTCCACATCAGTGACAAAAGTTCTTCAATTGCTAGAATAAAAATAAGTCTATAGTAGAATAACAGTATGTCTACTCTAATCCATCATTCATTCCCCAGTCACAAGGATTCTGGGATGGTGATGCCCACTCCACCTCTAATTGAGAGGAGGCTTAGATCCCATGGGGAAGATGGATGGAACTATCATGCTTGCAGTTGCAGACACTCTCTGTTCCTTGGGATGGTCATTGTCCATCATCATTTCCTTGTTAGGTGTCCTGGGTGAGTCCACTGAACTGGAGAATAGATGTGATAACTCTGTTGAGATTCAGGGCTTGGCTGGCACATGGAAAGCCCAAAGATTTAAGTGTCTTGGACATATACCTATCAACTCTAATGCTAACTATAGGTTGAAATAGAAGGGGCAGAAGAGCCATTTGTAGGGAAACCACAACTGAGTCCAACTCTTTCACATTGGGGAGCATAAATTCCAAAGTAGGGCCCACTGGCAGGACACCAAACTCCTGAGCTGTCTGCCCTGACTATAGTGTCTGGATGTCTCCAGAGCCCTCGGGAGCCCTGCTATTTGAGGTAACATTTACTTTGGCAGTCAATGAGATCCTGTTGAGATGTCCATAAGCATAACCTCTGGGATGGCCTTCTGACTCACATTGAAGTCTCTTAGCCATATAAACTCATTTGTCTTTACTCTTTTCCCCTTTTGGTCAAGGTCTTTTTCCAGCTGCATTGCTAGTCAGCCCTTGGTAGCAACTCCTTGGTGCCAGGGATGCTCATCCCCAGGAGTCATGTCCCACTCTGGGGGGAAGGTAATGCATTTATATGCTGAATTTGGCTTAGAGAGAGGCCACTTTTGAGCAACAAGGAGGCTCTAAGGAGGTAACTCTTAGGCACCCTATAATACTAGGTGAAGTTTCAATTTTAAAAGTAAATATTCATAATATCAAGTGCCTGTCAATGGTCCATCCTCCTCACTAGTCTCTGCTCTTGTACTCGGAGGATTATTGCTGTCACATTAGAGAATGTGGCAGATCTCACTAGGATGGGAATTCAATATTCTTTCAGTTGGTGTGTGAATCTCCACCCACTGTGACAATGCCCCATGAACACTTGAACACATTCATATGCCTTATAGGTATACCCCAGGTGAACCTCCTCCCGTGAATCTTCCATCACTGGCACCCTGCACCAATGATCCTCCCCTGCCACAGTTGTAATGCTTCTGTGATCCAAAACTTCTTCAAAAATGAAGCCAACAAAATAACCAATTACAATTAATAAGAAAATGAAATAATAATTATAGTTTTAAAAATAAATAAAATACAAAAAATTAAAAAATTTAATAATAAAAAATAAAAGAATACAAATTTTTAAAAGTTAAAATTTTTTTGACATTATGTCTTTCATCACTATAAGATCTGTTGTCGTATGTGTACAGTGACTTTTTTTCTCATTTATTCCCCCAGTGTGTTATTTTTTTCATTTTGTCTTCAAAGAAGCTGTAGGTTACAGAAAAGTCACATACAAAATGTAGGGGATTCCCATATACTCAACTCCTCCCTGTTTTTCCCTTTCCCCTATTACTAACATTCTACATGTGGAAGGTACATTTGTTACAATTGGTGTACAAATATTGAAGCATTGCTACTAACCATAGTCAGTGATTTACACTATGGTTTACATTTTGGACCATACACTTTTATAAATTTTGACAAAATTTAACATGGCCTTTATACATCATTGCAAGAGCATCTAGAACAATTCCATTGCCCCAAAAATGCCCCAAGCTCCATCTATTCTATTCCTCCGTCCCCCTTCCCTTGTGACCCATGGCAACCACCAAGCTTCACTCCTTGAAGGACAAGAATCATAATTACTTGCTTGACATACTGGCCTGTCCTCCTCTATTAGGCACTGCCTATGCTCTCGAGAGACTCCTACCCTTCTATTTGAGAACATCTCAGGGTCTCCCCAGGATGGGAATCCAGCACCTTCCCGCTCATTATGTGGGTTTCCACCCACTGATATAACTCACTATGAGAAGATGAACACTACACACTCCCTAGAAGCCTGCTCCAGGTGCGCCCTGTCCTGCATGACCCCCACATCCAACACCCTAAATCAGTAACCCAGCCCTGCCATATTTGCCAATTATTCCCAACAGTGTAGAATCAACCACATACCTGGAAATCCCCAGAGTTCACTTGCTCCCTCCCCCAACCCTTCCCCCCAGTTCCATGGGCATACCAACCCACTCTCCCCACCCTACCCCCCTCACAGACCTGCACTGCCCAACCCAATAGCATCACTGCACTACTGTCATGCCCCATCCACTGCACAATTACACCTTTCCACCTTATCATAGATTTTACCCATATGGCAAAATCTTCTTCACAACCTTCTTCTCCATTTCTGTCTCCTGTAAACCTATCTTCCAGACTCTAGCTCTGTGAATCTGCTGAATTTGCTTAATTCATATCAGTGAGATCATGTAATATTTGTCCTTCAGTGCCTGGATTGCTTCACTCAACATAAGGTCATCAAGATTCATCCATGTTATCCCTTGTGTTAATACTGCATTCCTTCTTGCAGCTGAGTGATATTCCATTGTATGTGTACACCACAATTTATTTAGCCATTCATCTGTTGATGGACATTTGGATTGCTTCCAACTTTTGGCAATATTGAATAATGCTGCCATGAACATTGGTGTTCATATATCTGTTTGTGTCCCTGCTTTCAGTTCTTCTGGGTATGTACCCAGCAGTGGGATCGCTGGATCATATGGCAGTTCTATAGTTAGCTTCCTGAGGAATTGCCAAATTGTCCTCCACAATGGCTTCACAATTCTACAATCCCACCAGCAGTGGATAAGGGGTCCCATTCCTCCACATCCTCTGCAACACTTGTAGTCCTCTGTTTTTTTAATAGCCACCAATCTAATGGATGTAACATGATATCTCTTTGTGGTTTTGATTTGCATTTCCCTAATAGCTAGTGATGTTGAGAATCTTTTCGTGTGCTTTTTAGCCATTTGTATTTCTTCTATGAAGAACTGTCTATTCAAATCACTTGCCCATTTTTAAAATGTGCTGTTAGTCTTTTTATTTTCGAGGTATAGGATTTCTTTATATATGCTGGATATTAGGCTCCTATCAGATATATGGTAACTAAATATTTTTCTCCCATTGAGTAGGCTGCCTTTTCACTTTCTTGATATGCTCCTTTCAGTTGCAAAAATTTTTAATTTTGAAGAGGTTCCATTTATCTATTTTTCTTTAGTTCCTCGTGCTTAGGGTGTAAAGTTCATGAAACCATTTCTTAATACAAGATTTTGTAGATGCTTCCTTACATTATCTTCCAAGATCTTTATAGTCTTGGCTCTTATATTTAGATCTTTAATCCATCTTGAGTTAATTTTTGTCTAAGGTGTGAGATGGTGTTCCTCTCTCATTCTTTTGGATATGGATATCCAGTTCTCCAAACACCATTTGTTGAAGAGGCCATTGTCTCCCAGTTGAGTGGGCTTGGTGGCCTTGTTGAATTGTCTCCCAGTTGAGTGGGCTTGGTGGCCTTGTCAAATATCAGTTGACTGCATATGCGAGGATCTATATGAGACCTTTCAATTCAGTTCCATTGGTCAGTATGTCCATCCATGTGCCAATACCATGCAGTTTATTTTTATTTTTATTTTTTTTATTTTAAAAGATGCTTAAATTACATAAATGTTACACAAAAATTACAGGGATTCCCATGTTCCCCACTTCCCACACCTCCTATAACATCCCACATAAACATCTTTCATTGGTGTGGCACATCACCTGCAATGGATATACACATCCTGGGGCTTTGCCACTAAGCATGGACCATAGTTCACATTGTAAACCCCACTCTCTCCCATACAGTTCTGCATGTTATATGCTGATATAAAATGCCCT
>JAQZBX010091185.1:0-12419 GCA_029593785.1 Cabassous unicinctus
TAGGTGATAATTGAAGCCACGGAAATAGGCGAGACCACTCGGGAAGAGATTTTGCAGTGTGGGGGATTAGATGCAGGGCGTGGAGCCCTGAAAGACACCAGTATTTAAGGGACAGGAAGAACAACCCACAAAGAGGAGAGGAAAAAGCAGAGAGAGAGAGGAGAAAAACAGATAGAATGATGACGTGGAAGCCTAGGAAAGAAGGAATGCCAAGTCCAAGAGCCATCAAAAAGATGATGATGAAAGTGGCCTTTGAAGGGTTAAAAGGAATCTTTGGTGTCCTCGGCAAGAGCAGTTTCAATGGGAAGTAATGGGGTAGGAGTGGTGGTGGGTGGGAGCGGAAGACATTGATTCCAGGAGGTTAAAGAGTATGTGTAGGGACAAGCTGGCCAGGAAGAATTGCTGAGTGGCTGCTCAGCTTGTACACTGCAAAACGTAGAACAAGGTATGAATAGCGCCCCTGAAGCTGGGCAGTGCTCAACAAGCCCAGCCTCTGCTAAGTCCTGAAGATACCTGCTATGAAGGGAAGGATGATGAGGCTTAAGGGGACATCTAGAAGGAGGAGATTTTAAAGCTGGGAGAAACTTGATTCTTTTTACATAGGAACAGTTGAAGAAGGAAAGGTGGAAGTTTCCAGGGAGAGGAAATCACCAATAGAGACAACTGTCTATCAAAGCTGCAAGTGATCCTTGGAGATGTAGCACCTCAACACTCTCAGTTCTCATTTTGAGCTTCCTGCTGCTGGAGTTGAACAAGGAAATTTAAATGAGCAATTGTTTAATAGAGTGAGAACGTCGAGGAAGAGAAAGGGGAAGGATTTTAAATCTCACTCGCGATGGATCTTGGAAAATTTTGAATTTTTATATATATATACAGAACTTTAATCTATATGATCTCATATATTTCTTTTTATGGATATGGTTCCAGACATGAAATGATATCACTTAATTTTGTAACATGGAAGTGATGAAGAATGTACTGCCTAACTCTAGACATTCTGGGTCACCTTTTTTGATGTTTCTATAAAATTGAATAAGTAGTACAAAATAAGGTATATAAGTCAGCCAAAGGGGTGCTGATGCAAAATACCAGAACTCTGTTGGCTTTTATCAAGGGTATTTATTTGGGGTAGAAGCTTACAGTTACCAGGCCCTAAAGAGTCCAACCCAAGGTACCATGAGAGGTACCTTCTCACCCAAAGTCATTGACCACATGTTGGAGGGGGCAGGGACTCCACATCCTACTGACGTGGCCAAATCAAAGCCTTAATCATAATTTAATCAATCTTTAGAAAAAATAAAAAAATCTTTAAAAAAAAATCCTAACGAGATGATGGCTTAGCTACTTAAATTAAATCGATGGCTTCCCCCTTTCCTCAGGATTAGGTCCAAATACGTCACTGACATGCCAGACTTGTCCTGCTCCTGCACTATTTGGCATCTTCTCCAGCCCCATTCCCCAGGCTTACCCTTATATGTCCGCAAAATCCTATTTTTTCCAAGTTTCACCAAACTCAGGATTGTTTTTTGTGCCTTGCTCCTCTACACGTCTTTTCGTCAGCTCCCGCTCCTTCCTTGGCTATGTAGTGAATTTGGAAATACTCTATTCTTTGCTCTGTATTCTATGCTGAATAGATATGAAAGAATGTTTATAAACGATGATAAAAGTAGTAAAGAATCATGAGCCAGTGAACATCCTTGCACCGCCACCCAGTTTGGGAAAAACAATTTTAAATCTTACCCTCAAAGTTCCCTGGAAGGTGATTCCATCCCATCATGCAACTCCTCCAGCTAAACATTGTCCTGAATTGCGTGTACATTTTCACACTATGCTTTAATAGTTTGTAACACAGGTTTATATCCCTAAGTGTAGACTTTATAGAAATGGAGTCATTCTTTATTCATTCTTCCGTAACTTGCATTTGGTTATTTTTCTTCTTATTGTTGAACACTATGTACTCAAGATTGGTTGTGTTTTTGAGTTTCACTTTAAATCATTTTTCACATCCACATCGCATCCCGTTTTTATGTGGCTTTTCTATTTCACTCTTATCTTGCAGATAAAGCCCTTTGGGGTCCCAGGTTCATGCAGGAGAGTTTTCCATTAGATTTTCTTGGACAGGCCCGAGGCTTTGTCTGCTGCTTTCTGTATCCTATAATTTAATTTTACCATTGTTGACTTGCCTGCAAGTTGAAAGGTGGCTTGACTCTCCAGCTACATCTCCAGATGTAACTTAGTTTTTACTTAGTTTTTGGCCACTGAGTGTTTTTTTTTAAGTGCCAGTTCAAAGATGCATTTTAAAAAGGTGATTTTTTTTTTTCAATTTTATCCAGCTTTTTTAGTTGTTTGCAATGAGAAGATCAGTCTGAGTACCTAATCTGCTGTAGTACCCTAAATTCATTCTGCAAGACTCAGTTAAAAATTTCTCTCCCCAGGAAGCCTGCTTGGACTTCTCTATGCCCAGTTCTGTGACTCTCTCTATGTGTTTCACATCCAGCTCTAGGGCTCCTATCATTATTTGTTTCTCTCTTTGTCACCCCCACCAGACAGTTGGCCTTGGGATGTGGGAACTTTCCAACCATGGTGTCTGATGCATTTAATGTATATATGTTTGCATGGATGAGGGATGGTTATGGAGCACTGAGCTTGATTTCTAGAACTGGACAAAGGGTTGCCTAAAGAGGTATCTGGCAACAACCTCGGTCTCATTTTTTGCTTGTAAATTTGCTGCTGATAAACTCTGTGTGTTTTAGGAGGGGGAAATGGCTTTCTGCTGCCACCCAGAAACACACACGATCTGCCATCTGCCTTCCGTAAAGGCTCTGCTGTCATTATATTTGCCACAGAAAGGTAGACATTTTAGTGTGTCCAGATGTCATCAAGGAATAGAAATGTCTAATGAAATGAGGTTTGATTTAGCCAACTCCCTTAGTAAAGATACATTCTTGGCAAAGTAGCTTGATAATTTAACAATTCATACTTCAATAGAGGAAGAATAAAAATTATATTTATTTGCTAATTATTCCCCCAGCCTGACTCAACTTAGTGATAAATTCTGTAGAGAAACGATCTTGGATTAAATCAAGAAAAGACAAGAGAAAAACCAAGAGAGTTTTGAGATGTGCTTCAGCTTGTATTTCTGATTATACGAAAAAGCCATGTCTGGTGAATGAACAAAATCTGGAGTTCTCTGAGCCAAAAGCCCTGATTGCTGATGAATTCAGGACAAATATCAGGGTACCCTTGGTTTAGGAGCCTTGATTCGTTTCCTGATTGCAAGCTATTCTTTGTAAAATAAATAAAATGCCTTTGAGTTAAAATCTGAGTTTTTAGTTTGAATTTTCTTATTTGATTTAAAAACTTAAATGATGTCTAAATGGACAAACAGAATAAACAGTAATCAGAAGACTTAAAATAAGGCACCAAAATAACTTATTTCATAATTATACAGACTATTTCACCACTCCTAATGTTTTGGATGAAACAGGCAACATTTAATAGGCATACAACATAGTGGAAAAGTGTATAATCGTAAACACATTCACCAAATTAGAGAGAGGGAGTTCCTTAGGTAGGATTTGAAGAGTACCAAGCTGTTGGATAAATCTGAAAATAAGCCCGAAAACCAGTGATGGTTTTTATAAAGGGAAGAGATGTTTAATCTTCTTTTTTAGGTACCAGGGCCGGAGATTGAACCTCGGACCTCGTATGTGAAAAGCTGCCGGCACTCAACCACTGAGCCACATCGGCTCCCCAAGTTGTTTTTTTCGTTTGTTTGGTTTTTTTTTGCTTTTAGGAGATGCAGGGAACTGAACCTGGGACCTCCCATGTGGGAAGCAGGTGCTCAACCACTTGAGCCACATCCGCTCCCCTCAAATACATCCTTTTTTTTTTTTTAAAGATTTATTTATTTTATTTTATTTATCCCCCCCCCTTGCTGCTTGTGCTGCTGTGTCCATTCGCTGCGTGTCTTCTCTGTGTCTGCTTATCTCCCCCTTGCTGTGAGGTCCTGCCGCATCAGCCCACGGCACCGCAAGGAGGCGCCGGGAAGCGAACCCAGGGCCTCTCATATGGTAAACGGGGGCTCTATCCACTGAGCCACACCCGCTTCCCCTCAAATACATCTTTAACAAATAAAACTTTTGCCTTCAGACCTCAAAGCCCAAAGAGCTGGCAGAGAAGGCAATGCCCGTAGAGGCCTAAGTGTCCTACAGCCCAAAAGGCTATTGGGCAAAGAGTCCCCCAAGGTCAAGGGACTCTTCAGTAAATGCAACCTCTTATGGGCACACACTAAATAAATGTGAATCCAAAAACGTTACCCTTGAAGAAAATTACAACTTAATGTATGTATGTAGGTGACTGTTTCTCCTTTTTTCTTGTACCTTTTTTTGAAAACCTTCCGCCTAGCTCTGAGATAATGAAGGCAGCGAATGGAATAAATAAAGCTGCTGCCAAACTATCTGTTATACCCAATTAAAGCTCAGTAAACATTGGTAAATGTTTGTGTGCACATACCCTGAAATATATATACATTCATTTATATATTTATACACATACACACACATGTTCTCTCTGTTAATATGAATATATATGATTGTGTGTCTATGTATATCAATAATCCTTTTCTAATAATATAATCAGAACCTAGCTAGCTTGGTATTCTTTATCTTCATAATGCATTTCAGCAATACTAACTAAGTGGTTGTTTTGCCCAAGAATCATCCGAACGTGATGTAGGCTTTATTATTATTGGCATTTCCATTAGGGATTACAAAAAACATCGCTCAAGCCGTAACTTCTTAGCAAAGACAAAACAAAGGTTTCAGCTACTAAAACCCTAATTCATCTGACAGCTCCAACTCCCTCTAGCAGCAAGGGGTCTATAAAAACTCTGCCTTCTGACCTGAAGGCTGGTTGCTCCATTATGAAAAGGTTAAACTGTGACTCTAAACATGAATCATCCCCTTTGTTTCTACAGGGCTGCAGCCACCCTGAAATAAAATGAGAGCTTTCCGGAGGGTGAAGCCCCCACCCTCCACCCCCACAACTGGAACCAGACTCTGCCATCCACTCACATCTCCCCAGACCGCTTCTTTGATGTGTTGATAAAGAGGAAAACATGAGCGAAAATGAAAAAGGTTGACATGTTTGGGCACAAAGATAATGAAAAGCGGGACTGGAAACCCAAGGGAAAATGAGGAGCCAACCTGGGTCTTTGAGCAGCCCAGCTGCAGCCCGTCTGGCAGGGAGAATGGTGACAAGACGGGACTGGAGAGCCCAGGCGCCCTGCTGCGACAAGCTCCTCTTTCCAGCGAGATTCTAGAGCTCAGTGACAGGCGGCTGTTTGATCAGCTGGTGATTGTATTGCTTGGGACACCCAAGAGACTCTCTTTATCTTCTTCCCTTCTACTTTCCCTGGTGGTCAGACCTCTTGGGTCAGATGTTTACAAGGGTTCTGGTCACAAACAGACCCATGGGGAAAATGCTCGTGAGTCAGGCATTTGGAGTGTGCTTTGACCCCATCTTATCATCAGACATAGCAATTCTGGGGAGTTCCGAAACATCATCAGCCTTTGCTATATGCAAGCATATCCAATGCCCACTCTCTCCCTCCAACCCCAATCACGTCTCTTGCTGGTTGATGGCATTTTATGTGCTAAATTGAACAAGAATCAGATTTCTTCTTGTTTTGAAGATTTGCTAAGAATTTTTAAACAGTTCTTAAGAGAATAGAGAAAGAATCTGGGATGTTGCCAGACAATTGGGGGGATTGTGTCTCAGGAAGTGGACATAATGCTTGATTCTTCTATTAATTGTAAAGAGGTTCTACTAGGGCCATGCCTTATGATCTTTTAAGTGAGAGGTTAAATGTTAAAAGAAATAAAAACCCTGCTCTTATAAACTCTTTCCATTTCTCATCTAGATCTGAGATTCTCCCTTAGCGAGCAAGAATTGGGTGGGCTTTAGTCTCCTTACTCATACCTGATGGAGATAGAATAAAACATAAATGCTAACTAGTTGCATAAAAAGTGTTCATTCAGTAACTATTTAATGAGAACCTTCTCTGTTCCCAGCACCCACAATTATTTCCATTGTGTCAGGGTCTGTGAAAAGTGCCTTACTAGGATAATGTCATTCACTGTCAATAATAAATTCACAAAATCATAATTATTCACGTTTTTACAGTTCACAACAGAGGAATCTGAGACAAGAGGGAATAACCTTTTGATTGCTTTTCTGTGACAGCAGGTAAATTTGGGGCCAGTTGACTTAGGAAACTAGTGCATATTTTTAGGGATACAACAAAATGTCAAGTGCTGTAAGATGTGCAGAATCAATATGAGAGGGAGCCTGCTCATTCATCTCCTTTATCAGTATTTAATCCCCAGTTGATGTGGAAAGCATCACCAGAAGTCCCAGGAATATGTCCGAGGTAAGATGCTTTATTCAAAACACCGTAGTCATGCCTGATAGCTAGACTGATTTCACCAGGGGTTGGTTTAACCTGTAAACCCTAAAGGAGAGACGCTTACCTGTGAGTCCCCTAAGAGCAGGGGAGCATCTTCATTGCCTCATACAGAGCCCAGCTCAGAACAAGCTTTAGAAAAAACATCGTTGAACCAACCTCACCCTCTGAATTTAGAAATTGAATATTACCCTCAGGTGCATGCAGCTGATATCAGATAATCTTGCCTTGTCAATTTGAAGCATATATTTTATGCTCTTTGCTTCAACGATGATCAATTTATCCCCATTTTAAGAAAATATATTAAATGGTTCATCAGGGAGTTATTAGTGAACTCCCTGGAAGATTTAAAATAAGATTTGGAGAGTACAAATATGACTTCATGATTTGCCTTCAGAAACATTTTATGTGCTAAATTGAACAAGAATCAGATTTCTTCTTGTCGTAAAGTAGGATACACCTATTCTGTTAAATTAGGGATGAGAGGAAGACGAATAACAGCCTCAGTGAACTTATTAGGTAGCTTTCCAATATCTTAGTTTTCTGGAAAGTTCAGGTTATGAAGAGCCCAAGGATGATGGATTCCTTTTTGTCTTAGGACAAGATGGGTGACGAGAAAATACAGACTGATTTTCTCGTGCTTTGGCGATGCCGCTAAAAGGCTGGTAGACTGGATCGCCTTCTAATGGAGAGGCAGATAGCTTCAAAAGGCAACACAGGTTCTTCTGTTACTACAGTAATACTAAGTCTACTTGGGAATTGTCCTGAGTGACATTGCAATGACAAATACAGGCCTTTATACATTTTTTCAAAACTTGCAAAATTGCACAGGACAGAGTGTAAACTATAATGTAAACTATAATCCACGGTTAGTGTCAATGCTTCAATATGTGTTCATCAATTGTAACAAATGTACCACATTATTGAAGGGTAATGCCAATGTGGGAAAATGTGGGAAGTGTGGGGAACGGGGCATGTGGGAATCCCCTATATGTTCTCTGTAATATTTATCTAATTGAAGAATCTTTTGAAAAATAAAAAAAGTGGAAAAGAAAGGTTTATTTTATTTATTTATCCCCTCCCCCTCCCCTATTGTTTGAGGTCGCTGTCTGCTCTCTGTGTCCATTTGCTGTGTGCTCTCTGTGTCTGCTCGTCTTCTCTTTAGGAGGCACCGGGAACTGAACTCAGGACCTCCTATGTGGAAGAGAGGCGCTCAATCACCTGAGCCTCCTCAGCTCCCTGGTTTGTTGTCTCTCTCATTGTCTTTCCTCTTTGTGTCTCTTCGTTGCGTCATCTTGCCAGCTTGCCGTCTCCAGGAGGTACCGGGAACTGAACCTGGGACTTCCCATGTGGTAAGCAGAAGCCCAATCGCTTGAGCCACATCCGCTTCCCCCTTATATTTTTTTTTCATTTTTTTTAAATTATTGTGGGTAAAAATCAAAATTTTCACAATACAAACCAGTATTTGTAAAATGATATATCCCCCTATATTTTTAATGTAACATTTATGTAATCTAAAGTTTCTTTAAAACAAATAAATATGGTAAGTCTACTTTGTTCCATGGTTGCATTCCCCCTTATGTGTGTTCATTCCTCAATCTTGAGGATTTGGGGATGGTGACGCCCACCCTGCTTCATATTGTGAAGGGGCTTAGATCCCATGGGGCAGATGGATGGAACTGTCTTGCTTGCAGTTGTAGATTCTCTCTGCTTCTTGGGTTGGGCGTTGTCCCTCATGATCCTTTTGTCAGTTGTCCTGGGCAAGTCTGATGATCTGAATCTCAACTCTGCTGAGATTCAGGGCTCAACTGGTATCTGAACGGAGCAAAGATTTAAGTCTCTGCGACATATATTTAACAGGTATAGTGCAATTATAGGGTCAAATAACAGAGGCAGAAGAGATATGTGTAGGGAAATTAGAAATGAGTCTTACTCTGTTGCATTGGGGAAATAAGTTATCATATATTCCAAGGTAAAGCCCACCGACAGGGTGCTGCTTTCCTGGGGTTGTCTGCCCTGGCTATAGTGTCCAGATGTGTCTAGAGCCCTCGAGAGCACCCCTGTTTGAGGCTTTGTTTACTGTGGAAGTTAGTGAGATCCTCCTGAGATGTGCATAAGCGTAATCTCTAGAATGACCTCCTGATTCATTTAGGTTCTGAGGGGAGGGGAAGAGAAGAATAGGTGGAACATAAGACATTTCTAGTGCACTGGAATTGCTCTGCATGATATTGCAATGACGGGTGCAGGCCATTATACATTTTGTCAAAACCTACAAAAATATACAGTGCAAAATATAAACTCTAATGTAAACTATAGACCATGGCTAGTAGCAATGCTTCAGTATGTGTTCATCTAGTGTAGCAAATGTATCACACTCATGACAGATGTTGTTGTTAATAAGGGGAAATGTGAGAGGGAGAGGAAATGGGGTATATGGGAATCCTCTATATTTTCTATGACTTTTCTGTCATTTAAAACTTCTTTAAAAATAAATTTTTAAAAAAGTATGAATTATTCCACAGAAAGGAAAGTTCTTTACTTCTTTTTCCCTTTTTGTTTTTTAAAAAAGCAACATAGACTAGCATTTTCAAAAGCCTCTGCTGTCTCTGAGTGAAAATGCTGCTCTGCAGGGCAGCAACAAGGATGAGATGGTCACGATTTATTTAAAAAGAAACTTGCTTTCTAAGGAAACATCCTAAGTCATTCAGAAAGAAACTACTCGGCCACTGAGCTTTATTTTATTTTTTTTTAAAGATTTATTTTATTTATTTTTACTCCCCCCCCTTGCTGCTTGTGCTTGCTGTGTCCATTTTGCTGTGCTTTTTCTGTGTCTGCTTGTCTCCCTTTGTTGCATCATCTCTCTATACAGTGCATGCTGTCAGCTCACCTCGCAGTGCAGGCCAGTTTGCCTTTACCAGGAGGCCGCTAGAATTGAACCCAGGGCCTCCCGTATGGTAAATGGGAGCCCAACCAGTTGAGCCACATCCGCTTCCCAACCACTGAGCTTTAGAAATGAACTTTTGTTGTAATAATGCAGGAAGATTTTCTATTTCATTTCACAATATTTAGGAGTGAAACATCGTTCTGCTGCTTTTGTTTTTGTTCCAGCCCTAGAATGAGGTTTGTTAAAGGTATTTTTAAAATCCAGGAGGTGATCTTGTAGCAAATTCTCTATCTTTTGCTGGGTGTTTAAGCATGCCATAGATGCAAGATAGCAATTGTCTTCACCATGCAGTGACAAACCCCCTAATGTTACTTTTCCTTTAGCTCCCAGATTTACTGGTAAATTTTCTCATCCTTAAGTTGTAGAAACAATGTGATGCTGTGCAAATGAGTGTATTTAAAAATCAATGTTGATGAAGGTAGCACAACATTGTGAATGTGATTCATCCCACCGAATGGTATGCTTGGGAGTGGTTGAGATGGGAAAGTTTACATTCTATATATGTTTCCACAGTTGGAAAATAAGAGCAGCTAAAAAGACCATGACAGTTAAATGCAATACACGTTCGTGAACTTAATCTCATCCTGGAGGAAAAAGGCTCAAGAGGACATCGTTTTATTTCTGGGACTGCTAAAACAAATATTTTGCAATGGGCTGGTTTAACCACAGGAATGTATTGGCTCACAGTTTCAGCAGTTAGAAGGTTTGCTTCTTCTCTGGGTAGGTATCCTCTGGCTGGCCAGCAATCTTTGAGCCTCCTTGGCTTTTCCATCACTTGGCAATGCACATGGTGGCATCTTCTCCTTTCTCTCTGGGGTTCCATTGACTTCCATCTTCTGGCTGTGACCAGTGGCTTCTCTAGCTGTGTCCAACTCCCTTTGTTTATAAGGGTTTCAGCCATATTGGATTGAGTTTGGAAATACTTTAACTAATAACATTTTCCAAGGTCCTATTTACCAATGGGTTCACACTCATCTGACCAGGAGTTGGGACCTGAACATGCCTCTTGTAGGGGGCATGATTGAATCCCCAAGAGACATCATTGGATCATACAAAAATATCGTATGAAAGCATTATATCAATGTTAAATATCTTGTACTTGGTAACTGTACTCAAGGTGTGATATAAGGCAATATCAGCTTTCTTAGGCTATGTATTTGGAAGTATTAAGTGTTCAAGGAGCATGATAACTCCAAATGTTATCTCTACTATATTTGAGATCCAATCCCTTAACCCACACTCTGTGGCAGACAGCTTTCCATTATCTGTTAGAGGCTGGTTTTCTCTGGGAAGCAGACTCTGAGGTGGAAATTAGCATAAGGAAGCATATTGGGGAATGCTTTGGGGATCAACATCTGAAGAAGGTAAGAGTAGAAAGGAAGGTTGGATAGAGTGAGAAGTTGGACTGCAAATGTAGTCTCAACAAGTGTCATCTCAACCTAGCCCATGGGAAGTGCTCAAACTGAGCTAGCTCTTCAAAACTGTCTCAACTTGGGGCACCAGGGCCAGGCAATTAGACCCCTGCACTGGTCAGCCATCAGATGTGAGCTATTCCTGGGAAGGAGGATGATCTTGGTTGAGGTGACTCTTTGGCTGAGAAAATTCCTGACTTTAAGTTGAAGGCTGTCTATTGCTCAGTACTCTCAGCTGCTAGGAGAATAAGTCCTTTAGTCCTGAAGCGGGGTTTGGGTATCCACTCCACATCCTCAGGATTTCCCATTCTTCTTCCAAATATCTGCCATTTTCCATCAAGGGTGCATTGATTCTGTGGAAACTATTTCCATGCTCATCTCTAGTAATGGAGTATGTTACCTGGGCTAAGCCAATGGGTACATCTCATCCCTCTGCCCATAGCCTTTGACACCTGGTGGTCATGTGAACTGAGCTGGTCCCATTAGAGTGGAGCTCAGGGATTTTTATGGGAATTAGGGGA
Source organism: Cabassous unicinctus (assembly GCA_029593785.1). NCBI lineage: Eukaryota > Metazoa > Chordata > Mammalia > Cingulata > Chlamyphoridae > Cabassous > Cabassous unicinctus. Next base: position 11,344 of record JAQZBX010091185.1, read on the forward strand.
CACAGACATTTTTCCTTTGTTCTGAATGGTGTGGTATACATATGAGACTTAAAACAGTGAATCCAGCTTGACGATGAAGCTGACGAGGAAGCCGTCCTGAAAGGACAGCTGAGCCTAACCAAGCCACAGCTGAACCTTGTATGTGGTAGCTTGAACTCCAAGATGGCTGCCATCAAGCCCATCCTTCCCTGTGAGCTCATGCTATTTCCCCAACCAAAAGTAGCATCTCTCCTTGAATCTGAACTGTACTTAGTCACTTGGTCATGCAAGAGAAGAGAGCTGAAGTAATACTATGAGACATCTGAGGCTAATTACAAGAAGTCTTACAGCTTCCACCCAGAGCACTTGGAAACTTACTATTGGAGCCCTGAATTGACATGTAAGATATCTGATTAACTTAAAGTTGCCATGCTGTAAGAAAACCTAAGGTAGCCATGAAGAGAGAGAGAGAGAGAGAGAGAGAGAGAGAGGAGAGAGAGACCTGGCCAGCCCTAAGCTATTCCAGACCCCAGACATCTCATTTATCCCAGCTATAGTCTAAAACATTGTGGAGCAAAGAAAAACCATCTCCACTTTTTATTGTCTGAATTCCTGATCCATAAAGTCATGAGATATAATAGTAATACATTATTGTCATTTGTTATATTGTCATATTGTCATTTCCTCCCTGTGAGACTTTCAACAAGTTGCTTAAACTCTCTGAGTCTCAATTCCTCAAAAAATAAAATAAGGTTCTTTTGTGGGAAAGGTACTCTACTCCCCACGGTTGACGTTCGGCATTTCTCAGTCAATGAAGTCTCTCACAAGTTTAACATCTTAATTGATTCATACTTAGTCAACTCATCTCTAAATTTCGAGGTGATATAGAGAGTTTCTGAAGCACCTTTAAGCTCTCTCATTCCACGATTGATGAAATAACCTCTATAATAATACAATATTTAGTTAGGATACAAGTTCAACAACTGTAAGAGTCCCAAAAGAGCAGAATTGTAAACAAGATGAAAATTTATTTCTTTTTTCACATAAATGCTTGAACCAGTGTGGCCACTGCTTTGTCATTGTTCCTTCAACATCTA
>JAQZBX010091186.1:0-12419 GCA_029593785.1 Cabassous unicinctus
AGGTGAGAAGAAAGAAAGATAAACTGAAAAATTCCAATTCCAAAAGCAATACACTATTTGTTAGGGAGAAAATGAGTTAGGAAGTTGTGAGAAAATAAACTACTATAAAATAGAAATGGAAACACGGTTTTGTTTTCTTTCTTTTTTTCTTTCTTTTTCTTATATTCCAGCTTGTCATGATATAAAGATAACAGATTTCCTTAAGTGCATGAGTGAGCACACACTTTTATTTGGGGTCCTTATGAGCTTCCAGCAGCATAACTGTCCCTCAAAATTAAAGAATCATGAGCAAATGTGAAATGTGTAGCAGCTGTATGAAATATACAGATATAGATGATACATAATGGATAGATAGTAAATAGTGATATAGATATTTGATAGATGATAGAGATAGATAGATAGATAGATGGATAGCTATAGATTGCAGAAAGCTTTAAACCTAAGGGAAGATGCAGAGTGAAAGTCTCTAATGGGTGAAGCAGTGATTTAAAATGAGAAAGGTCCTATGAGTGTTTGTTTATTCAGTTTTATATATGATAAATTTATAATTAAATATAGAGCATTTCAATGCAATGCATCATATTTCCTAAATGTAGCAGCATTTTATAATATAAAACATGAGATTGTGCCAACATAAAAATTCCTGTTATTGAGTTCCAAGGATAGATAGAAGTTTACCGAAGAACAAAACAAGGAAGGATTTTATGGTCAGAGTGAGGAGCATATAACAGGAACAAAGAGATATGAATCACATGATACATTCTAGAAAATCTAGTTAGTACAATTTGGAAAATTTCTATAATCAGACACATTCAATATTTATATTCTGACTTATCAAAATGTAATATAACCCTATGTATTTCATCATATACTTAATAATATATCATCACCAAACTGCAAATGAATTGTAATTGAGTCATTGGGGACCGAGGTAATTTTTCTGGGATGCTATATAGAAGGAGTCCCAAAGAGCTCTTGTGGAAATACATTTATTAAATCTAGAAAAGGCACTCCAAAACATCAGAGGATTGGAAAAAATGGACATTTCCAGGAATTTCCTTTTCTGGTCAATGGTAAGTACCTGGGATCAGTAGCAGCTAAATATTTTCGCTTTTCTTTGTCATCAGATGAAATTAGGAATGGGGCTGCAGTGTCTAGTCTAGCTTTCAAATGATCATTGCTGTGACAAACACACACACATACACACACAACACAAACAATGCACACAGACATATACATGCACACTCACACACTCATATGCTGCTTTTGAAAATAGGATGCCATCCAATGTTGTATCTGGCCCTCATCTTGAATTGGAAATTTACTCTGTTAGTTGCACTGGTGCTATCATATATTCACCTCCATAGTGGAGAAATCAACAGAACAAAAAATGTGGCATGCTTTTTTACTCTATATGGTGTTGCTCAAGCTATCAGGGGATGACATTTTCATTTCCTGATACTGATTTTCTTTTGCTACAGAATTTTGAGTGCTCTCAGTGAAGGAAGCCAGGAGCTGATGTGCTATAGGGGAAGACTCACTTTTTGAGAAGCCATTCATGTCTGGTATTTTCTGTGCCTTTAATTTCACATTCAGATATTAATGAATTTATTTCAAATTCAGGATGGATCTGAAGTCTTGGGAATGAATCCTTTCTTTTATTTAATCTTCCTTCTTTTAAGACTTACAGTGCATGGAACAGTGAAAGCCCATTTGTTTATAGACTCCTTCCTGGATGAAAGGCAACTACCCATTTATTCATCTTAGAAATAGTTACAGAATGTCCATTACTTATTAGAAACTGTTCAAAATGCTGGACATACAACTTTAAAAAAATAGTCAAATTGTTCTGTTCATGTGGACATTGCATTTGGGTGGGAGAAAAAGATAATAAACCTAATAAACAGGAGTTAAAAGAAGACAATAGGTATGGAGGGAAATGAGTAGAGTCTGAGAAGAGTCAGAAGGATAGGGTGTATTGCTGGGTGTTGGTATGAAAATTTAAATATGTAATTAAGATAGACCTAATTGAGGAAATGACATCTGAAAGGGACTTAAAGTAGATGTGGGCATGCCAGACAATTATTTGGGGGAATAGTGATCAAGCAGAGGGAAGAGACAGCTCAATACCTATTATATTAGAGTGTGGTTGGAATTTTTGAAAAACAGTGAGAAAGCCGGCAAGGCTGGAACAGATTAAATGATTGGGCAACTCTAAGGAATGAAGATACTCATTAATAAAGGGCCAGCTTATAGTGGAAATTTAGGGCATTTTATGGAATTTGAATTCAGAGTAAAATTGGAGGACTTACAGGGTACAGGAATGACATGACCTGACTTTTTTTTTTAATTAAAGCACTGCAGATTATAGAGAAGAGGGGGATAGAGGTATGGACCAATTAGGAGATTATTGCAAGATGAAAATGGATTTTGGTCACAAGTGGTAGCAGTGGAGGTGTTGACAAATGATCAGATTCAAGATATGTCATGAAGGTAAAAACATCAGGATTTCCTGGAAGATTGAAGAGAATATAGAAGGAAAAGTGAGTAGGATAATACTAAATTGTTGCCTTGAGAAACTGGAGGGTTGGAATTTTATTACCTGATCTGGGGACTCAGCATAGAGTTCAATTTTTGGAAGTGATCTGTAGGAATTCTGTTTTAAATATGCTAAATTTGACATATTTATTATTCATCTCTTATAATTATAGTATCTTAACACTGGAAAAAAGAAAGTTAGGCATATTATAGTTATGGAATTTTAAATATTAGTGTAATAACCAGAAATTCCACATGTAGATTTATGGTAATCTGTAAACCCTCTAAAATTTTATGTGTTCATACAGATATGCATTTTGTTGGGGTGATCTTTGTTTTTATTAGGTACTGAAAGAGGTCCATGATTCCAAAATGTTAAGAGGCATTAATTATTTGATGATAAAGTAAGTCAAAGAATAAAGGGGTTAGACAATATAGAGAAACTTACATGACTGAGTTTTAGGGAAATACTTATAAAAAGGCAAATCTTCATGTAAAAAGAATGTGATGGCTTCAGTTTTACATTGTATTTTTGACTTAAAACAAGATAGTGATAATTTTTCATGTATCCAAAAACATGCATGTATGAAAATTTGCTAATCTCTTCTCTCACACAATATTTTCATGATTGAGGTTATCTATTCATGCTTCACGATGTGTTATGTTTTTTTTGCTGAATGTTCTTATTGAATTTTCCTTATTATTGACTTATAAACATCTTTGTAAACATTGCAAAAAATCAATTATATTCACCAAATTATACACAAAAACAATGAAATAGTAGAGCAAATACTTCTAATATTATTTCATTTTGTGTAAAATATTTTAAATCTAAAATATTGGGTTGTTGAGGTCCAGCAGGATGGTATTTTGCCTCTTTTTTGTAATAAGTTTTCCTCAAATTTTTCCTGTTGTTTATCTTTAGAATTTTTGTAACTAGATAAAAGGAATTAGAATTTTTGAGTGTTTCTGTTTGACTTTGAATCTTAGCAATCAAACTATATTGGTTGAGGACAGGACATGAAATGGTTACATGGCTGGGAATTTGATTTTAGATTTTAGAAATATTTATTGTCTGTGATGTCCATCTTAGTTCATCAGTTGCTATGATAAATACCACACAATAGGTTGGCAAAATAAACTGGACTTATGTGTCTCACTGTTTCAGAGGCTGGAAGTCTTGTTTTCTCTTGGGGTGGGTAGTGTTCCGGAGGGCTGGAAACCTTGGTGTTCTTCAGCTTTCTTGTCACGGGACCATGTCCTCTCCTTTCTCTTACAGTTTCTGTTGAACAGCTTCTGTTCCTCCATGTGTCTTTCTCTTCATAATTCCTCCAGTAATGTTGTTAAGTTCCAACCTCATTCCATTTTGCCTCACCTTACCTAACAACATCATCTTCAATAGATCTCATCTTCATTGAGTTGACACCACAGGACTGGATTAAGATTAAGAAAAATGTTTTCTTTTTCTTTTTTTCTGAGGTTCAAACTCATTCTACCACATTGTCCCCTCAAAATTCCTTCATAAAGAACAAATTGTGTGTATAGAAAATACATGTCTAAACCTTTTGTCTTCAACATTAACTTAACATAATTATTAAGTAAAATGATTAATAGTTGTTTAGACTATAAAAATATTGTTCTAAAACTACAGAATGATGTCTCTTTTAGTATTCTGTATCTGTCTTTTTTCTTTTTGTTGGAGGTACCAGGGATTGAACCCAGACCTTGTACATGGAAGCAGGCATTCAACCAATTTAGCCATGTCTGCTCTCCTACTATTCTATAAGAATGTAAAACTGATCTCTCCCTCAAATAATGGGCACTCCTCAGTACTGTCCCTCAGGTAACACCACTATATAAAACCCAACCAGGGGAAAATAAGAACAAATGGAACAAAAGGAAACATACAATAAACAAATACCAACTATATTCTAGATCAAATTGTTTTCTACTATTAGAAGACTTTGTGAAGGAAGCTACAGCTCAATATCTGGCATATATCAGATTATTAGAAGATATTTTATTCAATACTATCTATAACACTGACAGTTAAGGATTATTAATTACATTTTACAAATGAGAAGTTTGAAATTTGGAAGTTATAATTTCAGTATTGAAGTTCTATATTTCTGAAACAAGCACAGTTATAAAATGACTCTAAAATAAAACTGTAGAACTAATTGTAACCACTTCACCATATTTATTAGTGCTGAATTTTTTTTATCTTTTCTTACACCTGCATGTTTTCTAACACTTCACTGCCCTCTGCTTTTTATTTAAAAACTCTTAACATTACTTATTTTTTTTTATCTCCACAGAAGTACTGAGAGTATTGATTAGAAGGTTATCTAATTATTCATTAAAATTTTATTTTCAAAGATCACTATTACCCATCCCATAGAGGGGAAAAATTATCTGGTCAATCTTAGAGGAGCTAGCCAAATGAAATTTAATTTTTTTGGAATTCCAGACATATTATGTACTCTTCAATTTCATATCAAAGAAAAATATTGCTTTTTTAACAACTATAATAATATTATACCGGATATAAACCTAAAGTACATAATAACATCTAAAATCATTTAAACAAAACAAACTTATGCAAAGAAACAAAAATCATTGTCATCGAATTAATTTTAATATAAATAAGTTTTTAAATCCCATATCCCCAACCCTTCCCTGAAGTGTTGCCCATTACCATTCAGTATTAATTTAAAAACTCTTATGTCAATTAAGATTTCACATTGTTTTAACTTGAAGAGTTTATTCAAAGCTTCTTTCACATATTTTTTTCCTCAGACTGTAGATCATGGGGTTCATTAAGGGTAAAGCCATGGTAAATGTAGAAACTATTTTGTCCCTTTTAAGGCAAAGTTTCACTGGCAGACAGCCCTAGAATGCCACAGTCTTTGGGGAGAAAGCATCATCTTGATGATGCCTTGATTTAGATGTCTATCTTAGCCTTAAAACCATAAGATAACATTTCCTACTGTTTAAGCCATCCCTTTGCATGGAATTTGCTTGAGCAACCTAGGAAACTAAAACCCAAGATAACATTATTTCCCTAATATAGGAAAGATGGATTTCTTTTAGAGACAAGGAACTGTCAGGTTTTTGGTGGTTCAAAGTTTTCATTACCAACTCATGTATGTATTTATTTATATATTTCTTCCTAAATATCTCTCAAATAGATCTATTAATCACCAAATTCATTTCTATCTTCCTAGACCAATTGCCATTGGGTTTCTATAAGTCACCTGACAGAACTGGCTCTCTCTGCCTTCATCTTTCTTTATTTTACATATTAAATAGAGTTTTGGTTATTTTAAAAATTATCTTTGCAAAATATCTTTGCAAATTATCTTTTTCATTTATATCTGCTCTAAACTTTCTTCTTTTCTTCCTTCTCACTTTGGATTTAATATCCTCTTCTTTTTTAGCTTCCCCAGGGGTGATGTTAAGGGCTCTGATTTGAGATCTTTCTTATTTTTAAATGTAAGCAATTAGAGTATTCTAAGCTATAAATTTCCTTCTCAGATCTGATTTGTTGCATCCCATAAATTTTTGAATGTTTTGTTCTCATTTTCATTTGCTTCAATTTATATCCTGATTTCCATTGTTTTTCTTCTTTGACCCATTGATTGTTTAAGAATATGCTGTCTAATTACCACATTTTTGTGAATTTTCCAGTTGTCCCTCTGTTGTTGATTTCTAGCTTCATTTCACATGGTTTCATAAGATACATTATATGATATCAATATTTTTAAATTTATTGAGACTTGTTTTGTGATTTAACATATTGTCTATCCTGGAGAATGGCTCATGTGTACTAGAGAAGAATGTGTTTACTTGCTTTTAGATAAAGTATTATATATATATATATATATATATATATGTTTTATAGTATTATTCAAGTCTTCTATTTCTTTATTGATATTCTGTCTTAATGTTCTACACATTACTGAAATTAGTGTATTGAAGTCTCCCACTATTAAGATAGAACCATGTATTTCTCCCTTCAAATATGTCAATATTTGGTCATGTATTTTTGGAGCCTTCCTGTTAGGTGCATATACATTTATAATTTTTATCTTTCAGTTGAATTGACCCCTTTATCAGATTATAGTGGCATTCCTTGGCCCTATTTTTTGACAAAAAGTCTTTTTCATCTGATATAAGCAGAGCTACCCAAGCTCTCTTTTATTTCCCATCTGTATGGTGTATATATACATATATATTTATCATCATTTCACTTTCTACCTATCTGTGTTTTTGAACTTAAGGTTAGTCTATGTAAACAGCTTACAGTTGGGACATCCTTTTTTTACCCATTCTGTTAATCTCTGCTTCTTAACTAGAGAGTTAATCCATTTACACTTAAAGTAACTATTGATAATGCAAGAATTTCTATTTGGTCTTTGCAATTCATACTTTTTTTGTTTGTTCTTTAATTCTTCCATACTTATAATTATTTGATTTTTGTAGTATACCTTTTTGACTACCTTCTCAGTTTCTTCAGTTTGTATTTCATATATTTTCCTTGTGGTTTCTATGGGTTACTATAGGTCTTATATTTAACATTCTTCATCTATAACAATCATGTTGATTTGATATCAACTTACCTTCAATAGCATACACACACACTGTTCCTATAACCCTCTACCCCTCTACTATTTTGTTACACTGGTTACAAATTATATCTTTATACATTATATATCCCAAACCATAGATTTATCATAACGTTTTATGCATTTGCATTTTAGAATCTGTAAGACTTAAAAAGTATAACTAATTACCATAAAAGCTAATAACATAATCCTGTCATTGATAATTACTCATTAGGTTACATTTATTGAAGTTCTTTATTTCTTTATGCCACTTCAACCCACTGTTTAGTGCCTTTCTTTTCAGTCTGATGAACTCAATTTTGCATCAACTATAGGTCAGGTCTCTTGTTGATGACCTCCCTCATCTTTTATTTATCTAGAAATGTCTTAATCTCTCCCTTATTTTTTAAAGATATATGTTGTGGTTATAAAATTCTTGGCTTGTGATTGTTTTCTATTAGAATTTTAAACATATCATCCCACTGCCATCTAGGTTTCTGAATAGAAATTTGCACTTAATCTTATTGGACTCCAGTTTATATAACTTGTTTTTTGTCTTGCAGCTTTCAAAATTTTCTCCTTGTCCTGCATTTGACAGTTTGACTACTGTATGGGCATGGTTCTATTCATATTTATTCTGTTTGGATTCATTGGGCTCCTTGAATGTGTATATTCATGACTTTCATTAAATTTGGGAAGTTTTTTGCCATTATTTCTTTGAATATTCCTTTTTATTCTTCTAGGACACCAATAATGCAATTTTACAGCTTCTGTACAATTACTACAGTTAAGAGAGGCAGTTTCTGCATGAATAAACCTGAAACTATGGGAGTCATACATGTGTACAATTGAAAATCCTTGGAAGTTAATGCAAATACAGTTGAGGGAGGAGTTTATAAGAAAAAATTTGTGAAGTCATACGAGTATGCAATACCCACTTTTAAAATTCTAGGTTTGCAAAATTCTTTCTCAAATATGTATTCTCATCTGAAAATAAAATTTCACTGAATTAATAAAGGCAGATGGGACAATACATTTCTGGAAATGATTTTATTGAAACTTGACAGTGACTAACTAAGATCTGAGCCTAGCTCACCTGGTTTTGGGTCTTCAGCTACTTCCTAAGATATGCTTTGTAAGAAATGACTTTAACACAGAACATAACTAAATTATGAAGGAAACTAAAATTTCACTTATTCCAATCCTCTTTCAGTTATTCTGAATAACTTTTACTTTAACATAATTATGATATAAAAATTTGTTGTAAAATTTAAAAATTAATTTTCTCCAAAATTAAAGAATCAAGGATAAAATTATAGCAGTTGCATGAGAAACATAGAGATATACATAGATAGATGACAGATAAATTTCAGAAAGCTTTAAATCTAAGGGAATATTCAGAATGAAATTCTCTACTGGGTGAGGCAGTAACATACAATTAAGGTTCTATGAAGGTTTGTTTTTCTTTGTTTTTGCAGTCTAATATACAGTAATGTTTTAATTAATATTGGAACAATTTCATTGTGATGCATCATATAACCTAATTGCTGTAATATATTTCCATATAAGAAATGAGTTTCTGCCAACATAAAATGACCCTATTATTGATTCCCAGTATGGGTAGGAATTTGCTGATGGAAAAGACAGGAAGGGTGAGTATGGATAGAGAAAAAGCTTATAGCAAGAAATATTTTCTGGAGCATATGATTTGTCTTAGAATATCTACTTAGTACAAATTTGGTAAGTTTCTATTATCAGCTACATTTAATGTTTACATTCTGGTTTATAAAGTTAATATTTAATAAAATACTCCTTGTTTCATCATATCCTAATTAATATAACATTCCCAAACTGCTAATGAATTCCATTTAAGTCTTTGGAGAATGAGAAAATTTAAATGAGTCTTTGGAGATGGAGGTAAGCACTTCTGGGTGCTGTCTAAAAGAAGTCCCAAAGGACTGTTGAGGAAATACATATATCATGTCCAGCAAAAGCAGGCCAAAACATCCAAGAAATCGCCTTTCTGACCAAAAGTAAGTAGCTGACATGAGGGGCAATTAAAAATATTGGCTTTTCTGTGTCCAAGGTTGTCATTATAACCAGGGCTACAGAGTCTGGCCTGGCTCTCAAAGGACCACTCTTAGGCCATACACACACAGACACACACACACATATACAAGCACACAAATGCACACACTCATGCACTCAAATGACCATATGCTTCCTTCTAAAGTAGGGTACCATCCAATGGTGTATTTCCCATCACATAGAATCAGGAATCCAATTTGGTAGTTTATACTGGTACCCTCATATATTCACTTACACAGTGAAAAAAAATGAGAGGATATAAAAATATGACATGCTTTTTGACTCCAATGGTTCTTACTCTGTGCTGTCCAGGCTATCAGTGGATAGTATTTTTTAATCCCTGCTACTGAATTTCAAGTACCAGAGGGACCAATTATTTCACCAAGTAGGAGAAGAATTGTAGGAGCGTTTTGATTGATCCCAATAAAAGGAGTGCTGAGGTTACAGGGAAGACACATTTTGAGAAGCCATTCTATAAGGGATGTTTCAGCATGATTGGCTCTGATATTTTTTGTGCCTTTTATTTTACATTTACATATGAATTGCAATTTATTTCAAATTCAATATGGATTAGAAGGCTTGGGAAGAAACCCTCTTTTTTATTTACTTTCCTTTCTTATTTGTCACATAGTATATAGAAAGTCCACCCAAGTATAATTTTTCTTCTGAATATTTTGAGCTAGGTTAAAAGTGGAGAGAGCTTTGGAACAAACAGTTTCAGATTTTAAAGGTAACTATCCATTTATTCATCCAAAAGTTTTTATTGACTACCAGTTATTTACTAGGAACTGTCTAAAATTCTGGAGATTCCTTAAGTAAACAAAACAGTTTTTTATGTCCTTCAGAGGTTGCATTCTGGTATGAGAAAAAGACAATTAAAATAATAATTAAAAGGTAGAAAAAACATAAGTATGGGGGAAATAGAGCAGAGTCTGAGCAGAGGAATAAGTATGGGGCATGTTGATGGAGGTGGTATGACAATTTAAATACATGAATAATATGGATCTAATAGAGAAAATGATCATTGAAAGGGAATTAAGGGACATGGGAGTAAGCCATGGATTATATGGGGGAATAGTGTTCCAGGCAGTGGGAACAGACAGTTCAAAATCTCTGATATTTCAGCAAGTTGGAGTTTTTGAGAAACAACAAGGAAGCCAGCAAGGCTGGAGCAGAGTGAATGAGGGACAAGTGTTAGATAATGAAGCTACTTGGTTAATGGAAGAGCACAAAGGGAGGAAGTATAAGGCATTGTATGGAATTTGGCATTAGCTTCGAGAAAAACGGGAGCACTTTCAGGTTCTTAAGTACAGGAATGACAAGACCTGGATTTTTAAAAGGACTATAGGGTATAGGAAGTAAAGGGACAAAGCTGTAGTCCAATTAGGAGATTATTGCAATGTGCTTATCAAAAATAATAGTGTTTGGATTCAGGTGATAGCAGTGGAGGTGCTCAGAATTGGTTAGATTCAGGAAATATTATGATGACGAGGATTTCCTGGAAAGTTGAGGAAAATTTAGCAGGGGAATAGATCAATTTTGGGAAGTAAAATGTAAGAATTCAGTTTTAAACATGTTAATTTTGATATATTTTTTACTCATCTCTTATAATTATAGAATATTAACACTGGAAAGAAATTTAGGAATCCTCTTGTGGAATTTTTAATGTGAATATCATTATAAGAAATTTCTTGAATATATTTCTGGTAATCTGTAAACCCTCTAAAATTTTATGTCAATACAGATGTGCATTTTGGTGAGGCATCCTTTGCTTTTATCAGGTTCTTAAGAGGTCCATGATTCCAAAAAATTAAGAGCCATTCATTGATATTTGAAGATAAAAAGTAAAGGAATGAAAAGGCTAGAGTATATACACAAGTGAAAGGATGCTGTTATCTTCAGTACTTTCTTTCTCTCACTTAAAGCAAGATGGTGATATCTTCCTATGTATCCAAGGATATAAACATATAAAAGTATTATCAATCAATTTTCCAACACCATATTTTCACATTTGAGGTTATCTTTGTATTTATGATTGATTCTACAAGACATATTAATTTACTGGAATCATAGTATGTTGGTGCTGGAAAATGACCAACCACATTTTTCATATGGGTATACTGTATTCCAGGGAGGAAAGGTGTAGCTCTAAAAATTATGTAAGTGATCAGTTTTGGAGCTGAAGCCCAATCACAGGACCTCTCAATCTAAGTCCAATGAAATTCATACTTCCAAGCCTCCTTATTCTTTGTCAAATTACAGGAGCATGTGGCAAAATATTAAATTTAAGAAATTTAGCATAACTGAGTAACAACCCCATCAGACTTACATTGCCTCCTAAGAGAAACTTCATCTTATTTTTCTCCCCCAGGCTCTGCTTTTATAAATAAGCCAGGTCTTGTTCCTCTGACTCAGAATACTTTTGTTAAGTATACATTTTTGTATATCTGTTTCACCTATGTATTTTTTAACATAAATATTTTTCTTCTTCTTCAGAGGTAAGAAAACAGATTGAAGGATTTTTAAAATACTTTCCCAAGACTACAGTGTTTTCAAGGAGTGGAATCTGAATTTGAAATCAGGTGTCATTTCAATTGTGCAATTCTGCCTATGCCAGACCTGTCTCCTCTCAGCTGTGCTTACTCCTGCATCTTTGTCACTTTTTCACTCAGAAGGTGCCGGATTGTCTAGAATGGACCCATTCGTATGTCTAGAGGCCAGTTCACTGTTAGTAGGGAGAGAGAGAGAACCTGCTCAGATCTCTAGAAAGTTATCCCAGTTTTGTTTACATGGTAGTGGCAGTATTCCAAAAGGGAGAAAAGAAGTTTTCAAAGCCTCTTGAGACCAAGACTTGCAACTCATGTATCACATCCTATGCTACAACCTATTGGCCAAGTAAACCACAATGTTATTCCTAATAAAGGGGTAGAAAAACAGCTCCCACACTTGAAATCAAGGCCTCTAAAGAAATGTAGACTTTATTTTTTTCAATATACAGATTATTGAGTTGTAGTTTGGCTTACCTCTTTCTATTTCAAACAGAGCTTTGATACTAAAATATAATGTGATGAATTTGTGGTGCAATTGTATTAAAAACAGAAGTCAAAATAGTGACTATAATATTGAGTCTTCTAATGAAGTATTAAAAGCTTTCACAAAATTTATTTATGTATCCATTCCAAGACT
>JAQZBX010091187.1:0-12423 GCA_029593785.1 Cabassous unicinctus
GTATATCTAGGATTTGCTTCAAAATGAAACAGGTGGGGAGTTGTAGGGATATAAATGAAACAAGATTGACCACATTAATTGTTTAACCTGCGTGATTAGATTATTCTGTCTATTTTTAACTCTGTGACAAAAATTTAAAATTTAAAAATAATAAAAGATACACAAATGTAGCTTTATTATTCCTAATAAAACAAAATAGTTGGCTTCTGAATTCGTATGCTCTCAAGAAACTTAAGGGATGCTAGGGAATGTCCCAGATAAATCATTGCTGATCTACATGAAATGTCTTCTGCAAGAAGTAGACATTCCCAATGAAGGAAACCTACCATACATTCAGTGGGCAACCAAGCATAGAGATAACTTATGTGTGACTTACTGAAATCAAAATATGTTTATGTTAACACATATAAATACATTATATCTTATAAATTGTCCATCCATTTATAACTAGGCAGTAAGATTAATTTTTGTTATTTCAACCTTCATCTTCTCTCTTATTTTCTAACAGGACTTGATGTTATTTTGTGATGATGATCCAAAGCCACTTTTGCCATCGATACCGCCTTCCGTTATCTCATCAACTACATGGTTGTCAGAAGGGGAAGCAGAAGTTTGTAATCTCTGGGGTGCAGGTAAATTGGTTAAAGAATAGGAAGTATATTCAGAAACATGAATAATAAGAAACACTGGACAGAAATTGTTTTTCATCAGATTTTATTCTGTGAAATATAGCAATAGTTGGCTTTTATTTAAGTTTGATAATGAGGGACTTGCATGGATAAATTCAACCCACACATGTCCTATAATCTTATTTTACCATGTGTTTCAATGTTTTTTCTCTTTGTGTTTTGCTTTTTAATTTTCTTTTTCATTGTTTCATTTCAAAAAAATGATTAACTATAAACTTTAAATGTTTAAAAATTGTTTAAAAATTAGAAAAAATAATTTTAGTTCCTTCTTGTTTCTTTATCAGCTTTTAAAATTTGTAATGTATTTCTTGCTGCAAATGGAATAACCTTGAAAACATTATGTTCAGAGAAATAAGCAAGACATATAAGGCAAATATTGTATGATATCACTTTTCAGAGATGTGTAGAGCCAGCAAATTCGTAGAGACAGAAAGTAGATTAGAGATTACAGGGGGATTGAGAAAGACGGAGTGTGTGTTTGGTAGATACGGGGTGTCTGTAAATAAAAATAATTTTAAAAACTCATAAAATGTGCCAGAACCATTGATGTCATTTAGCATTTTATGAAATTTCACCAACAAGTACAGTGAAGAAACAATCATTAGTTAAGGAACAGGGGCTTATTACTAATAGAGTAAAATATCAGGGAGCTGGAAGAAAACTGGGGAGAAAAATCTTACATGATTTTTTTCCCTGTTCCAAATGAAAGATATTCTGAAACATTATAGAGAGATCTTAGACTTTCCTCATTCCCCTTAAATTCTATATATAATGCCTATATATCCTTGACCCATGAATTTATCCAATCCCTTTTTAAAAATACTTCCTTTCCCTTGAATTTCTATAGCTCCTCACATTACAAAGCATTTTCCCGGGTGCTTCTCAAGAAGTCATTTCTGCAGGCAATATTTACTGAGCCCTGTGGGTAAGACATGGTTCCTGCCTTCTACATGCTGCCAGGCTTGCAAGGTGGGGGACATGAGTAGCTGCCCTGCCCCAAAGGGAGACTGCCACACAGCACAGAGTACTTAGGGGGGTAGTCAGGGTCTCACCCTGGCTAATGACCTCAGTCGCTTAAAAAAAAAATCCATAGGGAGACTTTCACAATAACCTCTTAGACATTTCTCATCAAGCATCTTTTGGCTAAGATTATGAAACCTATTGGAATTTCCTTTTCTGAAGTTAGATTATATTTTACATAGAAGATGTGGGAAATCATATTCATCAATTCATTATGCAGTTGAAAATATTTTTTAAATGCTGTCATGGCATTACTATAGGACATGACAACTAGAACAATTTTCTACTAAGTTAAAATTTTCTTTTATCGTGGTAATATATATACAATGCGAAATTTCCCATTTTAACCACTTTTATATGTACAATTCAGTGATAATAATTACATTCACAATATTGTAGTGCCATCACCATCATCCATTACCAAACCTTTTTCATCACCCCAGAGATTGTACCCATTAAGCAATAACTCCCTATCCCCTCCCCAGCCCTTATAACCTCTAATCTACTTTCTATCTAGATATTTCATATATAAGTGAAATCTTATAACATTTGTCCTTGTGTGTCCAGCTCATTTCATTCAACATTGATGTCTTCAAGTTTCATCCATGTTGTAGCATGAATCAAAACTGCATTCCTTTTTATGGTGGAATAATATTCCATTGTAGGGATATACCACATTTTGTTTATCCATTCATCTGTTGATGGACACTTGGGTTGCTTCCACCATTTGTCCATCGTGCATAAAGCTGCTGTGAACACTGGTGTATAAATAGCTCTTCCAGCCCCGGCTTTCAGTTATTTTGGGTACATACCCAGATGTAGAATTTCCAGATCATATGGTAATTCTATGTTTAACCTTTTGAAGATACACCAAACTGTTTTCCACAGTGGCTGCACCATTTTACATTTCTACCAGTAATGCAAGAGGGTCCCTCTTTCTCTGCATCCTCGACATTTGTTATTTTCTGTGTTTTAATAATAGTCATTTTAGTGAGTGTGAATTGATATCTCATTGTGGTTTTTATTAACTTACTTTTGATGAAGTTTAAATTATGATGGTTTTCAAAAGCAGACACTGGGGAAAATGTGAAAAAGCAAGATATGTGGTGTGATGGTTAGGCTAATGTATCAATTCGGCCAGGTAATTGTATCCAGGTGTTTGGTCCAGCAAGCACTGGGCTAATTGTAATAAAAGAGCATCTGTGGACTTCGGTCACCAGTGATTTACTGTGTGGATGGCTGATTACATCTGCATCAATCAGGGAGATTGCATCAGCAATGGATGACACTTTTATCCAATCAGTTGAATGCCTTAAAAGGGGAAGTGATTTCAACATTCAGAGCGAATTTGTCTTTGGACAGCCAACTTCTCCCAGAAACTCATCAAGGACCTTTCATCGGACTTTCATTGGAGCCCCTGGTTTGCAGCCTGCCTGCAGAACCTGTACTTGTGCATCCCCACAGTCGCGTGAGAGACTCTTGTAACGTCTCATATTATTGACAGATACCTCCTGTTGATTCTGTTTCCTGAGAGAACAATTGAGTAATTGCATGTAGTAACCCAAAAATTGGTTAACTATCTCTTGAATAATTAGTATTAGAGAGAGGCACACTATAAAATTACATAAAACTAGTCTCTGATAAATTACACTATCGAATTCCACCTGGGCTCTCCTGCTACTCAAGATCCTTTGATTCACTGTTGAGCTATTCAAAGCAGCCATTCCATATTACTCTCTCTGTTCTCCTCAGACTCTCAATTTTCAACACATTTTTCCTCTCACAAAGTAGGAGGTAGGGAAGCGGGTGTGGCTCAATCGATAGAGCTCCCGTTTTCCATATGGGAGGCCCCAGGTTCGCTTCCCGGGGCCTCCTTGTGAGGGCAGGCCGGCCCGCGCGCTGCGGTGGGCTGATGCAGCAAGACCTCACAGCAAGGGGGAGATAAGCAGACACGGAAGAAACACACAGCACAATGGACACAGCAAGCACAAGCAGCAAGGGGGGGATAAATAAATAAATAAATCTTAAAAAAAAAAACAAAAACAAAGTAGGAGGCAAGGTTTTCTGCCAAGATGAGAACAAAGCATTCTCATTAGTATCTTTCATCCTCTTGTGTATTTTTGCTTTTATTTTTTTATCAGTGCATCTTTTTCCTTTGTCACGGAGGTGCGTCCTCATGCTCTGAGTTCCATCTTCTCCCTTCTCTTTGCACCATGCCCATCAGACAGCCAGTCCTCCTTGCCTTTCCCTCCTTGTCCCTCCCTCTCCCTTTCTTCCATAATGAAACCCTTCTTTCCCAATTGAAATATTTATAGATTCCCCCCATATAAAAGCTGTAGTTTATTAATATGGATTTATTTTATTTCACAAGTTCATATTTACAAAGTTTTCTTATAAAAACCAATTGTGAGAATGATGATATTAATAGACACAAAAATGAGAAATTGGGTTTTTTGATGTTTGTATAAGGATGGCTTTATTCACACAGTTACAAGTGGCTGCAATTTTTAGACAACTTGCCTTGTTTCTTAGAATACACTTTAAGTAAACTGATCTGGATCCAGAAGCTTGAAAGAAGAGAGATAAGGAAAACTGTCTTGAATTCTAACATCCTTTAACATTTTAATAGAAGTAAAATCTAGAATAAATGAGTATCAGGGGCAACCCTAAGTGGGTATAAGGTCACAAATCATGTAGCCTGAGAGAGGGTCCCACTATTTACTTGGTTAGGACCCATCTGAATTAGAGGGACTTTTCCTGTTTTTAAAGTCTTTCTTTTCTACAGTCTTTCCTTCACACTGGTCTCTGAGATATCTTGCTAAAATGCAGGTCTTAGCATTTTACCTCCCAGCTTAAAAACTTTTAATGGTTCTTCACTGCCAAAAGAAAAATCTAATCTTTTTACTGTCTTATAAGACTCTTCATAGTCTGGTCCTAGCTAACCTTTGTGGCCTCTTCATCCACTACTGCCATTACACACGATGCTCTGTAATACCAACGTTCAATTTCTTGTGTAGTTTCTTCTGTTTAGAATGAATGTCTTTGTTCTAGTTACTTCAACAGTGTAACACATTACATAAAACTTAGTGGCATAAAACAACCATTTATAATGCTCATGAATTCTCTGGGTCAGGAATTAGGACAAGGCACAGTGGGGATGGCTTGTCTCTGCTCCATGATGTACGTCTGGACCTCAGCTGGAGAACCCGAAAGCTGGGGGCAGGAAGCACTCTGAAAGCTTGTTCACTCACAGTCTGGCAGTTGATGCTGGCTGTTGGCTGGGGGCTCCAGTTTCTCTCCACAGGAGCCTCATCATGTGGTCTCTACATGTGGGTTAGTCTGGGCTTCCTCGCAGCGTGGTTGCTGGGTTCCAAGAGTGAGCATCCTGTGAAAGAAAGGGCCAGGCTGAAGCTGAATAGCTTCAGAAATCATGCTGTAATATTTCCACCCATTCTCTTCCTCTTGAACTTCCCTCCCCAAGTTCAAGGGGAGGGAATATGTACCCCACCCTTGATGGAGGAGTGTCAATGTCATATTGGTATCACCATCTTTGGAAAATATAAGCTGGTACAGTTCTCCACCAATTGGTAAATGCTTGACAAAATACTGTTCAAACACCAAGGCCTAGCCCAGAGGTCCCTATTGCTATAAAATCTCTCTACAGGGGGGTGGGCATAGCTCAGTGGTTGAGCACCTGCTTTGCATGTATGAGGTCCGGGGTTCAATCCCCGGAATCTCCTAAAGAAAAAATCTTTCTACACACTGAACTAATTTCTTCTTTCACTGTGTTCCCACAGGACTTTTTTCAAACCCTGATTATAGAATGTATAGTTTTGTATCATAATTATTTTATAAATTTTATTTTTAAATTATGTAATGATTGAATTTACTCTTATTCTTAATAATCCAAACAATATAGATAAAACTAAAATCCCCCTGCCCAAAATAATTCCTTCCCCAGAGTTAATTGTTATTATCAGTTTGGTGATTACTTTCCCAGACCTTTAATCTGTGCGTTCATGCACATATGTGTACCTTTAAAGGTATATAGATTTGTTTTGTTTTAAAACATTGTTCTGGATTTTTCTGTAAGTTTTTAAAAAAATGAACATCACTTGGAGAACCTTCCATGTATGTCAGTATTTAGGGACTTATCATATTTTTTTTTAGTTACTGCCTTGCCTGGTTATTTTACTTTATTCCCTGGCTGGATAGACATTTTGGTGTTTTATGTTTTTCATAAATAATGCTTTATTGAATATCCTTGTGCTCATATGTGAGTATTTCTGTAGCATGTATTCCTGGAAATGGAATTTCTGGGTCGTAGTGTATGTCCATTTTCATTTCAATCAATACTGCCAAATTGTCTCTCAAAATATCAATGCCAATTGACATCTGGCTTTCAGTATATGAGACTACTCACACCCTCACCAACCCTTGATATTTTTAAGTCTTATATTTTAACACTTGAATATAAGTTGAATTGCACAGGAAGTATAATTTGCATGTTTCCATGTGTTGATTGAATATCTCTATTTCCTCTTGTGGATTGCCTGTTTTTATCCTTAACCTATTTTTCTTTTGGCTTATTTGTTGTCATTCATTTAAAAAGATTTTGTAGAATTCTATGTGTGTGCTACTAGTCCTCATGTTGTAATATTATCTTCCAGGCTGTAAACTGTCTTTCAATTTTCTTAATGGTATCTTTATAGAAGTTTTGTGTTATATGTAGTCAAATTTATCCCTCCTTTCCTTCATAGCTTTTGTGTGTGTGTCTTTTTAAGGCTTTTCCTACATCAAGTTCATGGTACCTTTTCATCCATATTTTATTTCAGTTTAGTTTTTTAATCCATCTGGATTTAAAGTATTTGAGAATGGTTTTAGATATGGGTCATACTTTTTCCCTCAGGGGCAGCCAGTCGTCTTGGCAACATTTATTGACTAGTCCATTTTTTCTCTAATCTTTTGAAATGGCTCCTTAACTTGAACTAAACATAATCTGTGTCTTAATTCTATTCTGTTCCATTGATCCATTTTTCTCTTCCTGGTTTATTTAATTTTTTGTGACTTATAATAATATACAATAGTATGATTATATCCTATTTTATTTATCCATTCCTGTATTAATGGTCATTTAGATTATTTCCATATTTTTACTATTATAACCTGATGAAATGACATCTTTCCCCCTCAAAAAAATTAGGCTTTTCCTTTATGTTTTTCTCTGATTGATACAGATTCTGAATTACTGTTGGTAAATTCTGTCCAGTTCACTAATTTATCCTGTCAACAGATGGTTCTAATTTCCATGTTATGATTTTGGCAATTTCAGCCCAAGGCAAAAATAAAGTAGGGAATTTATTCTGGTACAGCATCTTTGGTTCTTCCTTTTCTCCTTGCCTTTTCCCTCCTTAAGCACACGGTGATCAACTGCCTACACTGTGACCCACAGTGTATGAGAGTCCTTATTCACTCAGCAACACTAATGGTGGTCCTGGCAGAAGTGCTGCAGGCAGGGAAGGCAAATCTGCACCCAGAAAATGTGTCTGTCCCTGTGAGGACAAAGCACTGCTCTCTCCTTAATGGAAGGGGTCCAATATAATAAACCTGCCACCAGGTAACCAGCTGTTCTCCCTGGAAGCTGGTGCTATAATTAGGGATTTTAGCATCACCCTCCACTCTCAGTAGGCTGAGCTTTCAGCAGCTGTGTTAGCCAGATCAACCTGATGAGGGGATGTACATGCTGCTGAGCCCATGCATAGTCTGCTACTGCGTCTGCTGCTGTGAGAGGAGACCACAGAATAACCACTGGAGCGACTAGGGCAAGAGGTAAACAGTATCTTGATTTCCTCCACAGTGGACGTCCTTTCATAGGCATTTCTATGCAACATGAATATCTTCACATAGTGTGCAAGTTCTAAGAGGTCTATCCGTTTACCTCCTTGTCACTAATTTTCCAATCTTACTTTTTCCAAGTCCCTGACCAGCACCTGTCAGCCTCTGAATTGTAATTGATCCATATTTTAGGCCATCTTCCCTTCCACATGAAGTATACAGCCAGACTTTTTCCTGCTGTCCCAGTTCAGAGCCAGTATTCAGTAAGACTAGAAAGTGTGTGAATTTCCTTTTCCAAGTATAGTCGTCGTTGTAAATGACCTCAGGTACTTCTGGAGATGGCTTGGGAGAAGATTTACTATATACACCTGTATTAGTCAGCCAAAGGGGTGCTAATGTGAAATACCAAAAATGGGTTGGTCTTTATAAAGGGTATTTATTTGGGGTAGAAGTCCACAGATACCAGGCCATAAAGCGCTAAGGTTCTTCTCTCACAAAGTCCATTGCCACGTGTTAGAACAAGACAGCTGCCAGCGTTTGCCAGGGTTCAGGCTTCTTGTCTTCCTCTCTTCCCGGGGCTGCGTTTCTCTCCGGGCTTAGCTCCTGTTTCCTCCACAAGGTCAACTGTAGACGACCAGCTGTAGACGATCAGGCGAACGGCTCGCTTCTCTTCTCCTGGGGCCTTCTTTCCAACATCAAATCTGCTTCTAAGAAAACTGCTATCTCTGTCCTTCGCCTTGCCTTTTATATTTTCTTCCCCCACCCACCAAGGGGTGGGGCTCAACGCCCTACTGATGTGGCCCAGTCAACGCCCTAATCATAACTTAATCATGCCCAGATTAACAGATCAGTTTACAAGCATGATCCAATTATATTTTTGGAATTCATAATTACATCAAATTGTCAGACGGCTACAACACCCATGCCTGCATTGCAGGATTCTTCCTCAAAAGGATCTGACCTTTACCTCAATCAATAGGCGCTGCCTCTGTGAACTGGTTTAGGTTCAGGAACTGGGTAAAAGGCCATGGGACTCCCCACCCCCCATGATTACACTAGTTAGATTTTCTACTTATATATGTCAAGCAGCACCTAATAGACTTTCCATTTATTTCCTGTAGACCCTGTGATTCATTAACCATCACCACACATCCATGAAAGTAAAAACCTAATACCATTGCATGCCTGGAACTTTCTGTGGTTATTGTGCCTCGCTTGTCTCCAAGAGCTAAGCACTTCCATCTGGCTTTTACCACTCCAGAATCTCATTATTCTCATTGAGATCAGGGAACTCAGTTCCATTGCATCATCTCCAGGCTACAGATGACAACTACTATGAAGCTCTTCAAAGAGGCTGGTGCGCTGTCACCAGTTCATTTTTTAATGCCTTGGTAAAGGAAGTATCCTCCAGAGGTGATTAGGAGTTGGCTGAACAGGTTTCCATAATAGATCCATTCCAATAGTCCCAGGACCTAGAAGCTTTAAGCTTCCACAAACCACCCAGAAGCATTACAGTTAATCTGCCATTAGTCAGTGCTCTGTTCTTTGGCCACTTCTCGGTCTATACAATGTTTTTCAAGTAGTTTAATACAATTTTTTGTATGTTGTTCATGAATTGGGTGCGTTGTACTAATATCTTCTATTTTGAGGTCAATTGCTGTAGGCCTTCACATTTCCCTCAAGGAGTCTTTGTATCAGTCATCAGAGTATTGCCAAGCATGCTTTGAATCACAGAACTGACTGTAGAAATTTGAGAGATTATCAACATAGTAATTGTGGATTATATGGTTGGTATTAAAAATCCAATTAAAATTTTTCTTTACTTTTCCCTCTCTTTTAATTTAAAAAATATGGGAAAACATGACTCATACATGAAAAACATGAATGAAACTCTTAAAGGCTTTCATTGAAATGAATGTCTAAAGATGGAAAAAAGCCACAATCACTTGCAGAAGTCAATTAAATAATTAAAAGACTAGAAAGATGGTAACTACATTTAAAGGTGCCACCTTTTATTTATCATGCAGTGCCAATGTTTTTCATCATTGTGATGACTAAATGAAATATTGAGATGCTGACCTTTGAATTATTTATGAATTTTAGGTCAAGAATCCATCCACCTGAACAATTTTCTACATTACTGATGAGTGAGTGTATCATAAAAATGTCAGTAACCTCTCCGACTTTTTAAATTAGGAGTAATTTAAAGTAATTAAACTAATCTGGCAGGTTATCAAAATGACTACAACCTCTCAGGTGTGTAAGTGCAAAGTTGACTTTGAGTGAAACAGTACAAGTAGTTATATATCTATTTCCAAAAGTGAGTAAATTACTCATTCTACAAAAAGTTGCTGAAAGCCTACTATGTGCCAGGCACTGTGCTAACTGCTAGATACCCAGCAATGGCCTTGATCCTCCCTTTATGTCACTTGCAGTCTCGTGATCTAATCAGACAACAGACATAATGTTAGGATAGGAAGAGGACCTGGAAGCACACAGGAGGGATACCTGGGAAGGAGGAGAGAATGTTGTCCAGGCTAGAACCTGAGAGGTGGGCAGTGGTAATCGTCCTGGCCAGCGCTTGTGTTGTACTAACTGTGTGCTGGGTGTGCTTTTAAGTTCTAACTCAGTTAATCTTCCTTACAGTCTTATGAGAGAGATGAGGAAAATATACACGGAGAGTTTAGACAGCCTCCCAAGGTCACAGAGCTGGCAAGTGGCAGAGTCAAGATTTATACCAAGGTAGTTTGATCCTAGAACCTATGCCAGTGTGTTTCAAACCTGTGCCTATGACCCACAATAAGAAATTCCTTTTACATCATGATCTGATACACACACACACACACACACACACACACAAACACATCTGAAACAATAGTTTTACAGTTTCACAAAACAATGTGTATTGGCAATGCATTCTGATCTGTTTAATTCAAGGCAGTTTTATTTAAAAACAGAAAATACTTGGGGAGCATGTGTAGCTCAATGGTTGAGCGCCTGTTTCCCATGTATGAGGTCCTGGGTTCAGTCCCCAGTAACACCTAAAAAAAAAAAATACTGAATGTGACCCATAAAATTGATTTAACAACTCATAAATGGATCACAACCTACAGTTTGATAAACAGTTGACTACAATATTCTGCCTACTATGCAGAGGAAACCAGACCAACTGGGGAGAGAAAAGGGCAACCCAGGCAGAGTAAAGAGTGTGTGAATTACCTCCATAAAACCCCATGTTCTCTCTGGCTTTGCAAATGCTACTTGTCCCACACCTCCGTCCTTCATTTCTGTCCATTTTTCTGAATTCTACTTGTCCTTAGGAAAGCCTGTCCCACGCCTCTGTCCTTCATTTCAGTCCATTTGTTTGAATCCTACTCGTCCTTCGGATTCAGCTAAGAAGTCACTTCTCCCAGGAAGCCTTCGCTGCATGCCAGAGGCTGGGCTTACTCCTTCACCCCCTGCATGCCCCAGGCATGGCACCTCTTCTGCTGTATTGTCATTGCCTGCTATCCCCCCACCCCCACCCTCAAACCAACTAGACTATCATGATTTTGAGAGTAAGAGCTATGTCTTGTTCATCATTGTATTCCTTACCGCTAATCCAGTGCTTAGCACATAGTAAGTGCGCAATTAAATAATTGTTGGCTAAATAAGTATCAGTTGAAATGTCCCTAAGTTGAATTCAGATCATCCTCACAGAGCTCTTTCTGTATGTTTTGCATATACTTTAAAGTGTCTTCAAAGAAGATCCATCATGGTGTTTTAAAAGAAGAGCAGCAGGAGCAGCACTCTGGGGTACTCTGAGTTCACCGCTGAGGTCCACTACCAGCAGAGTTGCCTTTTGAAATTTTATAGAACTTTGCTTGCCCCTAGTTGACACTTCATTGTTATATTAGCTAACGAGAGTCCATTTAATAGAAGGAAGTTCTCAAAACATGTACAGTTTGAAATAATGTTCAAGTATATACAGAGAGAATTCAGGTGGGAATGGAATTTGCCCAGACATTATTTATTTAGCTTTTCCTTTCATGTCACTTCAAGTCTGGTCTGAAACCCGGTTCTGTCTCTGGTGTGGCAGGAGCCCAGAGACACAGTGTGGATGACTTTCCCCCAGTTTCTAGATGTTGGGTAGTTACTCAAGTTAGGGGGATTGAGAGGGCTACAAGTGAGGGAGGAGAGGCTGGAGGGCAAAGAGGGGGCCAAGGAGCTGTCTTAGTGGTGAGTTAGAAAAGGTGGGGTGAAGAAAGGACAAAAAGCTAATAGGGAGCTGGGGGAGCCCTTCTGGGCAGAGATGGCATCTTACTTACGCTTGAGTCATGGGCACAATATTTTCAAGCCTTGAATGAAAGTGCCAAAAAGAGTAGCTATATTCTTCTGTGATTCAAGATAATCTCAAATTTCCTGGTGGCATAAAATGTAAACATGGTTATCCTATGTTTTCTCAATCAATTCAGGATTTCCCTTTCTCCTTCCCCATCTTGAGGATGGCATCTAAGTTTCAGGGGACATATCTGGTCCGTGGTTGTTGGGCATCTCTTCACACTGACTTCTGCTAAGAAGAAACTTAACCCATTATTCTTTAATTGTATAAATCTCTTTCTGCCTGCATCTGATATCTTAGCACTACTGCCCTGGTCTTAGGTTGTTGGGCCATGCATTCTGCATCATCCTTGTCCCCATTCTGTAGCCCTTTCACGTCTGCCACCTTAGCTCAGCTAATTCGGCCGTCCTCAGGAACTTCATTTCCTCCCTCACAAGATCTTTAGTCTGTGGTTGAAGCTTAGAGTAGGGGGAAAAATGGGCTAAGCAAGTATTCTTTCCAAATCTTCCTCAGTTATAAGTTAATCTGGCTTTTTTGTTTGTGTTTTTTTTTTTTTTT
>JAQZBX010091188.1:0-12411 GCA_029593785.1 Cabassous unicinctus
TGCTGGGAGACGGGGGCCGAGGGAGGACCCAGAGATGCCACTCTCGCCCCACTCCTCCACCCAGCTGCCTGACACGGGGAGGAAAGGGGGTGCTGGAAGGAAGTGACCATCTCATGAGCGCCTACTGTGTGCAGACGCTGTGCATGAATTGTCTCTCTTCCTCCCAACAACTCTGTGAAAGTTTATTCCCATTTGACAGAAGAGGAGACTGAGGCTCAGAGAAGGAAAGTCACAAGGTCAGGTTCCTGCAGCTGGAGGAAACCAGGGCAGGCTCACAGCAGCATTGTGGAGCACGTCCTGCATGCCTGAGCCGTGCTGGCAGAGGGAAGGGGAGCCCAGAACTCCTACACACGACCTCACTAACCCCACGAGCCACCCTGTGAAATACCCGATCCCCACGACAAAACGGAGGCTGGGAGAGGTCCCTCCCCAAGATCACTCGGCCAGGGAGGGGCAGAGCCAGCATTTGAACCCAGCTCTGTCCCGTTCTACCTTCCTGGGCCACTGGGAGGGAGGAAGGGGGAGGAGGGGACAGGCTGAAAACAGCTGATACTAGTAATTGTGATACTAATTAGACACTGTGCTAAGTGGTCCAGGCATATTCATGTAGCTAATCCTTGCAATATTAATCCCATGTGACAAGGGCAGGTGCAGCTATTATTGCCCATTTTACAGGTGAGAAACTGAGGCATGGAGAGAAGTAAGTTGCCAACTAGGAAGAGGCTGGGCTGGGATTCAAATGTGGGCAGTACAGCCCCTTTCTCTTGGTTGGAAGGGTTGGATGTTGGGGTGCGGGGAGGAGCTGCTGGTCTCAGACCGGGGGTCAGGCCCAGGGGGTTAGCAGGTGGAGGTGGAGGCAGAGACTGGTTAGCCTTGTCAAGCCCCCGGCCCCAGGGGGCTGGCCTGCAGTTCTGAGGGTGGCCACTAGATGGCAGGGCCACCCAGGCGGTGGTGGGGCCAGAGCGGGCCTCGAGGGACGTGTGGGGGCATCTTTCCATGAGGGCCGCACCCACCTCCAGCTCCCCTGAGAAGTCGGGCGTCCGGGGTCCACTGTGGTTGCGGAGGGTCAGGCTCAGGCTCAGGCCGTGGTCCGGGGCTGGGGCGAGGCCCAGCTGGCAGTGGGAATGCAGCAGGAGGCCTTCGTGGCCCAGGGTGTGCTCCCCAGAGACAGAGAGGGCCTGGGACGCAAGGCCTGGGCTGTGAGCAGGTCAGGGGGCAGCAGCTTCTGTCCCTTCCCTGCCCTGGTCCAGGCCACCAGCCCCCGCGCCAGGGCTGCCTCCCAGCACCCTCCCGTCCCGTCTCCCTGCCCCTTTGTGCAGGGAGTAGCGTCTGATGGGCCGTTCACTCTCCCTGACCTCACCTCCTACCTGCACGCCGGCCGCCCTGCGTGCCGCCAGCACCGCAAGCACCTCCCGCCTCAGGGCCTTTGCACTGCCAGCCTCGCTCCCCGACCTCCTCAGCCAGGCCCCCTGCAGCCCCCGCCCTGCTTTGTTCCTTCACAGCCATCCCTGCACCCTGACCAGATGTGATGCACGGCTCCTGTGTTTTATCCCCCCTCCCACTGGAAGGTGACCTCCGAGTGGGGGCAGACCCGGGCTTTCACCCTCTGCGTCCCCACACCTAGACAGGGCCTGGCACAGTAAACCCTGAAATATTTTCTAAGTGAATGAATAGATAAGGGCTGGCCAAGTCCAGCCGCTGTCTGTTTCTGTAGATAAAGGTTTGTTCAATTACACAGCACGTATGGCTGCTTTCTCCATACACGGGCACGGCTGAGTAGTTGTGACAGGAACTATATGGCCCCCCAAACCAATTACATTGATAATGGCCCTTTACACAGAAAGTTTGCAGACCTGTGGGATGGATGGATTGATGGAGAGAGGGAGGGAGGGAGGGAGAGTGGATGGATAGAACCAATCAACTAGGAGGAGTGATGGGGAAAGCGGTCCCAACACCTTCCTCTGACAATGACGACGACGATGATATCCGCTCTCGTTCACGTGCCAGGCCCCACTCTAAGTGCTCCTTCGGCATCATCTCTCTTCATTCTCACAGCCACCCTATGTGCTGGAACCTATCATTTCTTCCATTCCTCAGATGAAAAGCTCAGATAGAGGAGATGCGCCCTGCACGGGTCGCCCACGGCACAGGGCAGAGCCGCCGCGTTGGCGTCGGGCTGCCTGGCTCAGCCCCTGCGCTCTGCAGGCGCCCTCCTCTCTCCTCGCTCTACTTCCCCCCACGGATCCCTGGTCTTCCAGCGGCCCCTTCCCCACAATGGACTCACCCTGGGGAGGTCGCAGAGCCCCAGGTGGAGGGCGTGGTGCAGCCAGTGGCTGTAGTCGGTCTCCACCTCTGCCCGGAAGCTCTGCTTGGCACAGGGGACCATGAAGACGCGGGCCAGTGTGGCCTCTGCGTAGATTCTGTCTGGACGGTGCGGCCAATGCCTCTGGTGAACGAGAGGGCACTGTGGGGCAGGGGGCTCACCGTGCAAGAGGAAGGAGCCCATGCCCAATTCTGATGCCTGGCACGGTGGCTGCAAAGATGGAGAACCCGGCCCAGGCAGGAGCGGGTGCGAGACCTCGCCAGCCACAAGCTATAGCTTTCGCTGCGGGGAACCCTGAGGGCACTAGGTCTAAGAGTCCCAGGGTTCTGGAGTGGGAGACCCCAGAAGAAGCAGGGGGGCTTTCAGAGCCGGCTGGCCCACTTCCCTGAGGCCTGCTTCCTGTCCTGGGCTTGGCAGATCAGTACGTGGCCCCATCAGGAGCCCCTGGCAGGTGATGGGAACCTGAGCTCCCCCTGCCCTGAGGAGCCCACTAGCATGCCCGCCCCGCCCCTGCTCCCCAGCCCCTGACTGAGTGCTTACCTGGTACTGGCACCTTGCCTTCTTATCAATAGAGCCCTCCCTGCATCCAACCAGGGATGATTATTGCACCCATTGTACAGGTGAGAAAACCAAGGCCCGCAGCACAGTGAGCTTGAACCCAGGACCCCCTGGCCCTGGGTCCAGGCACTTTCTGCAGTAGGCGGGGCTGCACTGCAGGTTTCCTGTTGGGGAGCTGGCCTCTGGGCCTCACCTCGAAGGTCAGGTTCTGCTGCACCTGGCACTGCTCCCAGGACAGACGGAGCTGCTCCCAGGACAGACGGAGCTGCTCGCTGAACAGAGCCGGGGTCTGTGTTATGGCCCCGCAGGCCTGGAGGGTGCCCAGGCTCAAGGTTGCCTGGAGCTGAGGGGGAAGAGGGGATACATGACTTGGGGATGGTGTAGAGGCTGGGAGGAGGGGGCACCCTGGGCTTGGCACACACCTGCCCTGGGGAGGCGGCCAAGCAGCCCTCCCAGGTGATGCTGTGCGCTGACGAACTGTCTGCCCAGGTGAGCTTCAAGGTCACAGGGTCCCCTCTGTTCCAGGCAAGCTGCACCTGCATCAAGAAAGGACTGGTGGGTGTGGGGGTGAGGGGTAGGGGAGGAGAGGCTGGTGTACATACTCCCCCATCCTTCTCTGTTGGGGGATATGGGGAGGAACTAGAGAAGCTGGTGTCCCCCCCCATCCCTTTGGGGGGCATAAGGCAAGGGAGTGGAGAGACTGGTGCTCCCTATCTCTGTGAGAGCTCAGAACCACACCTGGATAGGGAGATGAGAAGTGTTTGGTTGGAAATGCCTCATCCTCAATAGGCAGACATGGCTTTTCCCAACACAGCACCAAGTCCAAGCTCCTCACTGGGGCCCAAGGCATGCCTGCTCTGCCCCTTCCCCATCTGACTTCCTATCCCCCTCCCCATCTGACTTCCTCTCCGCCTCCTGCCACTTACTCTGCTCCAGTCTCATTTGGCTTCTTGCTTTTCCTGAAACACCCTAGCCTGCCCCTACCTCAGGGCCTTTGAAATCGCTATTCCTTCCCCCAGGAATGCTGCTTTTCCTCCAGCTTGTCTCAAGCCTGGCTCCGTCTCATCCCTGGAACTCAATGACCACCCCCATATCCCCCATCTATAGTAGCCCCCCCACCAATTATTCTCTATCTTAGCACCCTCTTCACCTTCTTCACGACGCTTATGGCAACTTCTACCTTTCTATTCAGTCATTTGCTTGATTTCTGGGCAGGGTCTTTTGTAAAAAAAAATCCTGAGGCTCTGAGAGGTGACGAGCTCCCGAGGGCGCCCTGCCAGATGGGGTGTCCAGCCACCTGGCTCATCCCCCTGCATCTGCTGGGAAGCACTGAACTGGGGATGCTCATAAATTGTGTTTCCCCCATTAACACGCGAGGTCTAAGGATGCAGGGACCGTGCCAGGGCCTCAAGCACTGCCTGGCAGTAGATGCTCGATGAGGTTTGACAATGGAACGATTGAGTGAAGGACCCTGGGAGGCCCTGGGCTTCAGGAATCTGAGATTTTAGGAAGAACAGGACGCCCACCTGCTGGCTCTGCCTGCCACCCCTGCTCTCAGCAAGGCCTCTGATCTCCGCGTGTCGCCAGGAGAGGTTGAAGGGGTGCGCCAGGGCCAGGTGGGCGGCCAGCTCGCCTGCCCCCAGCCGCAGAGAGGACGAGAGCACCACCTGGGGAGGGAAAGAGGCTGTGTCGAGGGGCCTCGCCCAGAGGGCCGGCCCTGTCCCCTCCCCAGCACAGACCACCTTCGGCAACTAGGTCAAAGGTGCACAGGCAGCTGCTCTGAGCCCAAAATCCTGAACCGTGGGAGGCCCTTGGAGAGCTTGAGCCCATTTCACAGAGGAGGAAACTGAGGCCCGGAGAGGAGCAGACATGAACAAGTGCAGGGCAGAGAGGGGCCTCGAGACCAAGGACATAGGCGCTGCAGCCATTCATGGATCGAATCCCAGCCTTGCCTTCCACTGGCTCTGTGACCCTGGGCGAGTGACTGTACCTCTCTCTGCCTCAATCTCACCCTCTGAGGAGGAGGCCAGTGGGGTTGACATGAGGCTACGGTGGGATGTCAGCTGCTGTTGTTATTGTTGTCAGACCCAGTTGTCTGTCTCCCCAGCCCCAGGGCCTTTCCCACTGGCCCCAGAGGACCTGGCTGCAAAAGCAGAGCCCCAAGTGTCCTGTCTCCTCTCCAGGTCTCCTCCCAGCCTACCTGGTCCCTGCCGTCCCAGCCGATGGCCAGCTCATCCTGGTGGCTGCGTCCTGAATGCCCCGAGGACAGGCGGAGGCTGCAGTGCCGTGGCAGGGAGAGGGGCAGCGGGTGGGTGAGCTCCACTGGTTGGGGCACATGGTGGCGGGGGAAGGGGTGACACATGAGGCCATGGGGTTCAGGGGCTTCTTGGGCAGGCTGCCCCCCAGGCCGTACATGGACACTCACTCGGGGGCCACATGCTCAGGTACTTTCCACCCAATTCAGAAGCTACATGCTCATTCCGAGGCCACACACTCGGCAGACTTTCTTACCGGTCCCTGCGGCAGCCCCAAATCCCCACCCCTCCCACCCTTGGCGGTGAGACTGCAGCTCCTCCCACTGAGAGCTGGCGCTGTCTCCCCGGCCCCTGAATCTAGGCTGGCCTCGGGCCTTGCCCTGGGGTGCATGGACCTGACGGCATGCCAGATCCGGGCCTGGGCCTCGAGAGGCCTCAGCCCCCATGTGCTTTCTCAGACCCCTGCCGAGCCACCATGGGAACAAACCCAGGCTGGCAAGGGGGACAATGACAGCCCACGTAGAGGAGGGCCTGGCCGCTTCAGCCAAGGCCATCCTAGATCAGCCAACAGCCAGCCACCCCCCAAACAAGTTAGAGAGCTCAGCAAAGACCAGAAGAGCTGACCACAGATTCACTGGCTATTGTAAACGCTTACTGTTTTAAGCCACTGAGTTGTGGGCTAGTTCGTTACACAGCAATAGCTGACTGATACAGTCCCCTACACACTGTTGTTACCTGTATCACTCTCAGGTGCCTCTTGCTATCCAGTTACCCACCACCCCTCGGCAGCCCCACCCCCACGTGTATCAGAGTCCATTGTTCTATGCTCTCATTCCATATTGGCTGACATCTCCTTACTCCAGATTTCCTTCCCTCATTCCCCAGGCTGAGACCTCCCACATCCCTTGACCCCTTCCCAGACCCTGGCACCCACCCCCAGAGCAGGGGTCTGCCTCCAGCCCCACTGCAGGCCTCTGGAAGGGGTAGGGGGGCTGTGACCAGAGAAGTTGGCATTAGCTGGTCTCGGGGCCTTGCCTGGCCACCCTGTCCAGAGGATGCTGGCCACGCTTGCCCACGTGCAGAGTGTAGCCCCTTATCCCTTTGTCCCTCCTGACCCGCGAGCCAGCGCTCTGGAAGCCAGTGTGTGTGCTCCCCCTCTGCTCAGGGGTGCTGGCCTCACGCCGGGGAAGCCGTGGGCCCTGCACACAGGTATCCACACATGTGCACACGCACACACACAGCCCCCTCCCCCCATGTTCCCTTGGCCTGCTGAGGAGCTACACGCGTCCTCCGTGGCACAAGGCCCACATGTGGCCAGCGGACCACCCGGCAAGCCGTGCCCGGTCTGCGCTGTCTCCCCACTTGGCGGCTCAGCACGCTGGCTTCTGCTCTGTGCTAGGGGCTCCTGCAACAGAGACTGACCGCCTGGGGTGCTGGAAAGGATCATTTATGGCCGCTTCCAGGGACGCCTGTTTCCTGGAGCACCCCCGGGGCCACGGGTGTCTCTGCTGAGGCTGCAGGCCCTGCAGGGGGTCACCTGGGGGGGCATGAGACAGCGCTCACCCCCCATCCCCCGCCAACCAGCACCAAAACCCACGGGGCTGCTCCCCCCACGTCCGCCCCACTCAGGAGCGCTACACAAACGAGCCGAGCGTGCCCTCCGCGCCTGTTCACCGCTGCGCCGCAGGCTGGGCCCGTAGAAAAGCCCCGGGTGCCAAACTGCGACTGTTTTAAAAGAAGCAGGTTTTAGCCACGTGCAGTGACCTGCTTTGCGTCCCCCCAGGAGCCCAGTACCTGCCCACCACAGAGAAGAGAAAACCCTGCCGCTCTCGGCCCCCGCGCCGCTCTGCCCCTTGGAGTTCCTGCTGACTCTGACACTGCCTGGTCACGTTAGCCCCCCTTCCCTTCTTCCCCAGGAGCTTCCCCTTCTGGTGGTCCCTGAGCTCAGCCTTTGCAAGGCCTCCTGCTGAGACGGCCTTCCCTTCCCCTGCACACCTGTCAGTGTCACCCCAATAAATAGCATGTGTGCTACAGCCATCAAAGCGGTCAGATGTGTTTCTTGATCAACTCTGAAATTCTCACCCTCGAACCCGCCACCAGGATGAAGCCCCAGGAGACCCCGTGTGACCTGGGCCCGCCGCCTCCCCCCTTCTCCTCTCTCCCCCACTCCTCCCCTCCCTTCCCACCGGGCACACAGGCCCCAGGGCTGTCGTCCAACACGCCAAGCTTACTCCCACTGCAGGGCCCTGCCCGTGCTCCTCACGCTCCTGGAATGCCCTCCTGCAGGTCCTCACCAGGCCTCAGCTCGAACACCACCTCCTCAAGGAGGCCCTCCCAGACCACCCCATCTAAAGGAGCCCCGCACCCCCAAATCAAACCCTCTCTGCTTTCCCAGCCCTTCTCGCTCCTGGAAGTCGTCATGCTTGGACATTGCTTTGCTCAGGTATGTTTCCAAGCTTGCTGCCTGTCTCCTGGAAGACTTCCCAGTGGACACCCAGTGCCTGGGATAGGCAGGTGCTCAACAATTGCTCATGGATTAAGTGAGAGACACTCACCCTGCAGGCCAAGGTCCCTGGAGGGTGTGGGGAAGGGGGCAGTGAGGTTCCCCCTGAGCACCACCTCCCAGCTGTCCCACAGCACTGTCTGCTGCAGGCTCCGAGTCCCGTGGGCTTGCTCAAGCAGGGTCCCCAGGACCAGCTCCCCGGGAAGGGCGCTGAGCTGGAAGACAGAGATGGAGCGGGAGTTGTGGCAGAAACCCACCTCCGCCCCTGCTCGGGGTGGGATAGGAGAAAAGCTTTCAGGAAACCTTTGTGGAGCATTGGCAGTTCACTGAGGCTTCATACAGACATCAGGGACCCAACGGGCTGGGGGCCACCGGGAATGGGCCCATCAAGTAAAGGAGCAGGGCCGCGGGCGGGCGCAGGGGTGTGAGGACCTTCACACGTGCTGCTCGCGCTGCCTAGAAGGCCCTTCGCCCAGATTTTCAAACGTCTCAGCTCAGACACTGCCCCCTCACTGGGGCCTTTCATGGCCACCTAATCTACATAGCATCCTGGCCACTTCCGATCACATCCCCGTTTTGTTTTCTCTGTAGCATATATCACCCTCTGGTGCATTTACTTGTTTTTTTATGTGACTTTTTTGTCTGTCGCCCCCAGGACACTGTTAATTTTTTGAGAGCAGAGACTCCTCACTCCTGTTCTAGGCAATACCTCAAGCTTCTTAGACCTGGGACCTAGTAGATGCTCAATAAACAATGCAAAAGGAAGGGAGGAAGGATATAGGGACGAGCTGAGAACCCCTACCGGCAAGTTCTGCCCATTTCACAGCACTGCCCGTTTTAGGTCCTCCCAGGAGCCAAGACTCCTGGACAACTTCTCCAAAGGCTGCCTCTGGGGTGCCCTGGCCTTTCCTGGCCCCGGCCGTCCCATGTACCTGGGGGAAGGTCTGCTCCAGCTTTATGGTGCTGGTGAGGCGGGTCTGAGCAGCAACCAGGCTGGTGCTGAGGCGGAAATGACGCTCCTCCACCCCCAAGTCAAATGCACTCTCGGCTTCACCCTCGGAGTACCATAACTGGGTCAAAAGAAAAGCAAGCGAGAAATCTCCAGACGTCTCAGACAGAACATTCCGGCAGATGCTGGCCCCAGGCTGCCCACTCTGCCTCCCAAATCCCCAGGCCTGAGAGACCCACAGATGCCTGGACTGGATGAACTCTAATGAAATGTGGGTCCGGAGTCTCAGTTTATGTTGCCAGGCATGGCCATGGAGTAATGCCTCCGTGCCTTTCATGCAGTGTAACATTGACTTGAAGATAGCTACTGGCCTGGGGCCAGCAGGCAAGGATTCTGTTTGCATTACCATTTTAGTCAGCAGAGGGCAGTCTAGTACAGAATAAAGCTTTGGCTTTGGCATCAAAGAGACAGGGGCTTTTTGAACTGCATAAGGGGCGGGTGACTTCCAGTTAGTTCCTTCACCCACGAGCCTCAGCTTTATAATCTGAAAAATGGGGATAATGATACCAACTCTGTTAATGGATTGTTGCGAGAATTGGATGATCTAATGTCCAAACTTCCAGGCTAGCGGAAGAGAAGAATCACTTGGGGGTACTTGCTAAAAATATAGGTTCTGGGATCCTACCTAAGACCTGTGAAAACAGAACCTCTGGGGAACAGGGCCAAGAACTGGTGTTTTTAAAGAGCTCATCAGACACATCATCGCCTATGGCATTCCTGTCAAAAATGTTTCCTCACGACTGGATTCAGTTGGATAATCTGAAAAATCCAAATTGAGGACATTCTGCCTAGACACTTTGAAATTGTCAATGCAAGTAAACAAAGAAGAATAAAAAATAAGAAAAAAACAACAACAAATAAAAAGAAAATACAAAAAAAGGAAAAGAAGAAAGAAAAAAAGAAAAAAGAAATTGTTAATGTAGGAAATATTTCATTTTTTGAAGGTGGTTAATTATATATATGCTGAAATGTCTAAGAGGAAGTATACCAATGTCTGCAACTTACTTTGAAATGCATCCAAAAAACAACCCACCAAAAAAAAAAAAAAAAAATGAAGGGGTGGAGAGAGCTGTGATAAATGCTAGGTAAGAAAAGGTTCTTGTCCCAGGAAGTCCTCACTGAAGGATTTAGCAATAAAGACCTACAGCATCTTAGTGATACAGAAAAAGAAACGCATGTGCGCATGAATATGCAAATACATGACTACAGAAAGAAAACATGGCAAAGCAGTAACAATGGGTGAATGTTCAGTCTTTGCCCAGTCACTTTTCAATAAGTTTGAAATAATTATTCAATATAAAAATCGGGACAAAATGAAAAAGCTCCCCCAAGTCATCGTGTACTTGCAGCCTTGTTTGTGGAGCATCACAATTGTGTG
The DNA here is from genome assembly GCA_029593785.1 of Cabassous unicinctus. Classification (NCBI taxonomy): domain Eukaryota; kingdom Metazoa; phylum Chordata; class Mammalia; order Cingulata; family Chlamyphoridae; genus Cabassous; species Cabassous unicinctus. The sequence goes on from JAQZBX010091188.1 coordinate 10,027, forward strand.
GGAACACTCAGTGGGACTGTGGCACATAGTAGGTGTCTGGGAACAAAGCCAGGGCAGGAAAGACAGTCAGTGAAACTCGAGGGGTGGGTGGGATAACAAAATGAGCAGTTGGCAGGTCTAAGCACTCATTCATTCATTCACTCACTCAGATATTTTACTGAGCACCTACTACATGCTGGGCTCACCCTTCAGAGAGCTGATTTTGGAGGAACGGGGGAATGAGAGCCAGCAGACAATGACGACAGGGAGAGAAGGAAGCCTGGCTGGGTCTCACGGACCCTCTGTTCAGCCCTGGGGACCCCAGGTGTCACACACAAGACGGGAGATGCACAACGGAGGCAGGGTAGGGACCTCCTTGGGGTTCCTTCCAGAGGCCAGGTGGGGACAGGATTCACGAACAGAACCCTGACCAGGAGAGGGCAAAGAGGGCACCTGGGAGGGGTGATGGCTCAGCTCAAAGGGCTGTGTCATCTGATCCAGCTGCTGGGACGGTGCCAGGCCAGGGGAGGCGGTGCCAGGCGCCAGGCGCGGGGCGGGCAGGGCTCCCCCGGCTCCCAAGGGTCTCGTGGGCCTGGCTGGGGGCCGCAGGGGCTGGCGCGGGAATGTAAACCTGGGCATGTTTGGGAAAGCCGGAGCCAGGGGTTTCCGACGGCAGCCCCCTGGGACCTGCTGGGGGCCCACGGACAGATGTGGCCGCCACAGCCGCCTCCCACCCCGGGAAGGGCATCTGGAAGCAGTTAGGGCTGGGGGCTGCGGGGGCAGCCTTACCTTCGCTGAGGCGGAGGCTCTGCCGGGGACGCGGCCCAGGAGGAAGGGGAGGCGATGCTGGCCCCAGAGCTGCAGCTCTTTGCTGGAAGGAGGGAGAGAGAAGGCTGAGGCCTGGCACCGGGCCACCTTGTCTGGCCCCAGGGCCGGGTGGGACCAGGCCAGCAGCCCTGACAGAGGAAGCCATAGTCAGCGGCCCCGAGAAGGGCGTTCCACGTGCCCTGGGTCCAGGGGCACAGGCGGAGTGGACAGGGCTGGGCTCTGGAGCCTGGCGGCCTGCAGCGGAATCCCATTTCGGCTCTGCCTTGCTGGGCCAGTTCCTCGGCTGCCCCAGTCCATGCCTCAGTTTCCCCATCTGTATAAGGGATACCAGGCTATGTGTCTTCAATGTGCCTATCAACAAGCGCCCTTGGCTTTGGCCAGTGGGGCCCCTATAAGGACTGGAGCGCGACCTTGTAGCCCCTGGTTCCTAACTGCTCTCCTCTCCCCTCTGGCCTAGGGGGTATCCACTTTCCCAGGCTTTCTCAGCCTCCGTGCTAGTGACATCCTGGGCCAGGTAACTCTGTGCAGGGGCTGCCCCATGCAGGAGGTCTAGCAGCAGCCCTGGTCCCCAGCTGCTAGGCTCCTCACCCTAAAGCTGTAACGACCCCAATACCTCCAGATGTGGTCAAATGTCCCCTGGGGTTCAGGAGAACCCCTGCTCTGTACCCTGTGGATACCTTTTTTAAGAAATTGTGGTCATGTACACATATAAAATTCACCATTTTTAAGTGTACGAGCTCAGTGGCAGTAATTACTTTTACGATGTTATGTCACCATCACCACCGTCCATCATCGAAACTTTTTCATCACCCGCAACAGAAACTCCGCACCCACTAAAGCAGCAGCTCCCTTCTCTCCCCTCCCCCAGCCCCTGGCAACCTCTGATCTACTTTCTGTCTCTAAGGATTTGCCTATTCTAGATGTTTCATTTAAATGGAATCATATACTACTTGTCTTTTTGTGTGTGGCTTATTTCAGTCAACACCATGTCTTACAGGGTCATCCACGCTGCAGCATATATCAGAACTTCACTCCTCTTTTACGGCTGCGTAATATTCCACTGAGCACATACACCACATCCTGCTCATCCGTTCATCTGCCGACGGACACTTGGGTTGTTTCCACCTCTGGCCGCTGTGAACGGTGGTGCCCAGCGCCCTGTGGCTACCTTTTAACAAGTGCCTTATTCAGCTCCCTCAGTGAGCTGGTCTGACTCCCAGCGGCTGGGGTCAGGGGTGGCACAGACAGAGAGGCAGACGAGTCCTGCTCACCTGTTCCTCTCTCCCCTGCGGGAGCCGGGCTGCTGGCCCACCCGCCCTAGTGCGCGCATGAGAGCACTGAGCCAAGCAGCCCCAGGCTTATCAGTTGTAATAATTACTGAGACGTATTTGAGGCCTGGCATGTATTTCATTTGTGAGGCCCAGAAATCCTCGTCGATGTCCCAGAGGTCAAGATATTTTGATTAGCTGTGTCACCTTGGGCAGGTTGCTTTGCCTCTCTGAGCCTCCTTTTCCACATCTGTGCAGTGGGGCTGCAGGGCAAACTCAAGGAGGCAATGTGTGTCCCCCCTTTTTGGGA
>JAQZBX010091189.1:0-12418 GCA_029593785.1 Cabassous unicinctus
CATCCTCTCAGCCTGCTTGCATTTATCAATTTCCCTAGAGGGTTATATCTGCAGGTTTTGAGGCAGATTTTCAGTATTAGACTAAATTAAGAACAGGAATTCATTTTTTAAAGTGACTGTCTTTTTTTTTTTTTTTTTTTTTTGGCATTATAAGGGACCCAAAAGAAGTCCTTTTCTAGATCACCCCCTTCACCGAGGGGACCCTAAATAGGCTCGTGGAAACTAATCAAACCCTTCCCACTTCCTGGCCTCCCCAGGGGAGCAGGAGCTCTGATGTTTGTCAGTGCAGAGTGATAAAATTGGCTGACTCTGCCCCCTCTGGGGCCAAGCCTCAGTGTCAGTGGGCTGCTGGGTAAATCAGGTTTCCTCAGCAGATTTGCCTCTCCCCTCAGCCTGGTACTGTTTGAAGCTGGCTTATCTGCTCCCCAAAGCTATCAGGGGGTCCAGGCAGCCAAATCCACAGAATTTAAACCCCTCTCCACCTTCTGTCAGAGCCTTCCCTCCCTCAGAGTATGCTCCATCACACCGGGAGTGGGAGTCACGGATGCAGGAGTGCAGCTCAAACCAGCCGTTTTCCCTGTGGGTGGGGCTCAGCCATCTGTGTTAACCACCACAGGCAGGCTCAAAACTCACGAATCTCCACTGATCACTCCACGCCGTAGATCTGCCCTCTGCTAGATGACCCAAGCTTCTCGCTCCATGCGCCCACAGCACAGACCCTTGGGCAGGACCCCGTCCACAATTGGCTGTCCCCAGAGTGCTAGTCAGTGAGAACCCTCCTAAATGGATGCCATCTTGCCCCAATGCTCTTCCCATTGCATTCAGAGTCATATGCAAGTGCCTCCTCTCAACCTCTGTGGTGGCTGCCTGTGCCCTGGGTCCCTGCCTTCTCTGCTTCCAGGTACAAGTAGCTTCATATGCCCCCCCTTAGAGTGAGTCCTGGCCTGGTGACTTACTGCTAAACAAAATAATATGGCTAAATGTCAGGATGCCCCTCATAAGACTTATACGAAATGCTCTGCTGTCTTCGCCACTCCAGGGACCCTGAAAGAACAGTGGGTCATCAGAGAAGGACCAGGCTGAATTAACACTTCCATGAGTCTGTGGAACCCTTGTGGATCACCCACTGTAAACACCCCAATAGACAGAAGAGGAGATGGAGGCCTCTCTCCTGGAACCCCCTTCTACACTAGGGAGGGGTTCATCCTATTTCCAGTTGCCCAGAGCCCCTCTTACCCCAGGCTTGTCATTTCAAGGTTGTCCCAGGGCTGTCACCAGCCATGTGGGTCCCTGGAAACTTGCAGTCACCCTTGCCTATCAGCTTGGCATCTTTCCCTGTCCACATGTATGAGTCCATGGGCAGGTGGTGAGAAGAATGGGTGCCACTGCCTAGCAGCAGAGCTGCCTCCAGCATATTCTTCAGTTCTACCTGCTCACCCCCCCGGTATCCTCTCCTCCTCTGACCCCAGCCCCATAGTCCACACCTGTGATGTCACATGTATGCTGGACCCATGCAGGGATGCCAAAAGGAAAATTGTCTCATATGGGAAAAGTTTAAGCCATGGACCCAGGCTTGAAAGGGCCCTCATTCTGATAGCAAATGCAGGGGGCAGGTTGGCACCCTGGTCTAGAAGGGAATCATCCTACATTACCCCTTGTGCTCTGCATACCTCAGAGGCCCTGGGCCATTCCAGCATGTCTCTGGGCCTCAGTTTCCACATGGCAATGACTGGCTGCATGTGGAGGTGCATAGCATATGTCATGCAGGACATGGAGACAGGTCCCCTCAAGGGGCAGACCTGGAGGTGGACACTGCCTTGTGAGTCTGAGCAAGGAAGGAAGCAGGTGAGCCTTGCAGCTCCTTCTCCTCTCTGCCTCTTTCCTGTCCTCACTGAGAGGACCCAGGGCACCTGAACTCTACCCATCTCTAGCAGAGGCCAGGGAGTGTGAGGGGGCAGGAGGGAGCCCAGAGCGGAGACAGGCCAGACTGCCAGGGCTGAGTGTTGGGGGCACTCACTGCTGCTAAGGAGCCCTCCTGGGCCCTCCGTGACTTTGCCCCACATTGATGGAGGAGCAGCAGCACCAGCACTGAGTCAAGCAGCTGTTCAGGAAAGTCAGTGCCCAGAGAGGACATATGGCCTTAATGTCATTTAATCCTCATCAGGGGCTCAAAGGCATGCAGTGACCAGTCTGATGGTCTACAGCTCAGAGGTGGTGCTGGGAATGCCTTCTAAATCTGTTTTGTTACCACTGCCTCACAGTCTTGCAGTCACTCAACAAACCTTTATGGAGAGCCTTCTGGGTGTCTGGCACTGTCCGTGCTCTGTTAGAGCTGACAGCTGGGGAGGAGTAGAGCTGGGCATAACAATATGGTAAATGCTAACACAGAGACCAGGAGATCGTGTTATGGAACACAGAAAGTCACCCACTCCAGAGGGGACACATCACGGCAGGCTTCCTGGAGGAGTAGACAGCACAGTGAGTCACTGAGAATTGGGCAGGTGGTAGGAAAGGTATGGTGGGAAGAGCAGCTGGACCGGTGGACAGCGTGCACACGGGTGTGCTGGGCCAGGACCCATAGGCCGTATGTCTTACTTTGCCAAAGTGCTGCCAGTGCAAAGTACCAGAAATTGGCTGGCTTTTATTAGGGGATTTATTTGGGCTAAAAGCTTACAAGACCGTGAAAAAAGTCCAACTTGAGGCACCATAACAGGTGCTTTCACCATGAGGTGAAGGACAAAGGCCACTCATCTCTGCAGCTGTAGGCAAACCTGGCATAGGGCTTGTCTCTTCCTGAGCCTCCTCACTCAGTCCCAGCATGGCAGGATCTAATATGGCAGAGTACTTCTCCTGTGTCTGTCTGTGTATCTCTCTCTGTGTTTCCATTTATATCAGACCCAGCAAGAGGAAGAGATTCAACCTGAGTCAGGCATCACAGACATAGTCCAATCAAAAGCACTGAAGCAATCTTATCAAGTAATTTAACCAAAGGACCCTCAACTGCATTTAATGCAATCAAAGGGTATCACACCCACAGGAATAGATTAGTTTAAAAACATAATCTTTCTCTTTTTGGGATTAAAATTAGATAGTGCTCATGGTTGCACAAATCTCTAAATGTACTAAAACCCAAAGAATTACAAACTTTCAAAGGCTTAATTGTATGGTATATAAGTTTTTATCTCAATAAAGGTGTTATATTAAAACAAAAACAGGTCTTACACATAATTCCAGAATCTTTTCATGCACAGCAAGTATATAAAGCCAGTTTTTGGTGTTTTCAATATTACTCTATTTTTAAGTAAGTGTTTATCCAGTCTCCTACTAATGAGCATTTAAGCTTATTTCTATTGTTATCACTATATTTATTATAAACATTACTGTAAGGAATATGTAAATACATATAATGTGGTATACAATCTGAGTTTAATTATAAGATATATTGGTAGGTGGGTTAAAAAAACATGAACATTTTGATGTACATTGAAATATTGCCTCGTCTAAAGATGCTTTCCACTTACATTTATTGATATGACAATAAGGTATGTAACAAACTTTGTTGTCTTATTCTATACTAATTTTCTTATCTACTCCATATATTTTTATTTTGTTTGATCTTGTGTGCTTCCAAGTTGATAGTTTGGAATAATTTTTCTCAGATTTTAATTTACCTGTTAGGTAAATTTTAACTTTGTTTATATAAACCTTTTGTTCCTGATTAATAACTGCTAATGAATACCAGTCATTATAAAAATAGAAAATACTAGCACATCTAAACATCTACCCATCTCATCTCTTTATCATCAGTGTTCCTGATTTAGTTATTTCTAAATCCATATTACTTTCCCTATAATTATTCTAGTAGTAGTTAAAATATTTAATATATTTTCTTAAATATCTGAGGTATTTGATTGAAAAATAACACACAATTCTTATTTACCCCAGTGTTTTTTAAAATTGAATGCTTTTATAGGTAATTTACCAACTTCCCAGGACTTTTGTTCTGCTTCTGTGTTCTTAGAATTATTTCTTCATGTTATAAATATAGAGTTATTCACCAAAATATCTCTCTTGTTTCAATAATCTTTATCCCTTGTTTACAGGAATATAGTATTCATTTTACACCTGCAGATTCAGATTTTGATATTAAGAGAAGTGCTTTTCCATTGCTATAATTTTGTTATATTTTTTCTATCAGTTCAGCTCTCTTCTCAAAAAAGTTTTTTTTTTACAATGGCTACCCATTGTCTTCCAGTCCTATTAATTTCTCTCTTTTTACCTGCATAACAAGTCTGCACTGACTACAAGCTTATCTGTAGATCTACTGACCTTTGGCCAAAGCTGTGGAATCTGTTAACTAAACCTAAATGGTTGTCAGTCATCACAGGTCCAGAGTTGTTTCAGATGTTTAATCCTTTCTGCTTAGTTTTGTAGTTACAATAGGACTTTTGATTTGCACCTGATATGGTAGAACCTGGAGTGGGGAGGGGGATTTGATGGTGCAGTCTGGCCACATAGATTGAATGTGCGTACATGACCAGCTCACTATAAGAGTTGCCAACACCCGGGCAGATTGGGCTTATCAGTACCGCACTGTTTGCATATGTTGTTGGTAGCCTGAGACATGGTCTGAGCATTTGTCCTCTTTGACTTGCGGTGGAAGGATAAAAATGTCCATGCCTGATGTTGTCGGCCCCTTGCAATGCATAATGTCTCCTTTGCCAGTTGTAAAGCTCTTCCCTAAGTTTAAACTTCTTGAGTCTTGTGAGTCTTTTCAGCATTCAAACTCTTAAGGTGAGTAATGGTATAAACACATGATTTTAATAATCCTTATTTCTTCTCAAATCTAACTTCAGTATCCATGCCTGTATTTTCTTCATCATCAATTTTCAATTTCAAATGTCTTACACTCCTTTAATATGTTCATGGCTTTATCTTACAATTATTTACAATCATTGACAGATTAAGTATTTCTCTCATGTATTCATCTCATCATTGTTCAATATAATCTATCCATTTCTCACTGTGTTAACTACACTTGCTCTTTCTGTCTGTTTTACTCACAAGGCAAAACCCAAAGCTCTGCCTATTCTGGACCCATCCTCACTGCTGAACATGGTTTCAGAATAAGGCATGATCTTGCTGACCAATTTAACTTAAATTCCTTATCTAAGAGTGCAAGTGAGTCATCAATAATGTCTCTTGGTCTATTAAACTTGTTTCCCTTTCCCCTCAAATTTCAGCAGCCTTTCCATTACACTTGGTTTATAAATACTAATGCTATTTTAATTTCAAAGTAAGAGCATATATAAGACAAGGTTAGCAATTTCACACTATCAGATATACAAAACAAATATATCTGTACCCACAGACTCTGTTTTCCTTCCTGATATCTTGTTACAATACATGAACTTCCTTTGTTTCTACATAAAACCAATCTATTCCCAGGATCATAAGCTCAAAGACTTTGCTCCTTCAATTATTCTAACCATCTATGGACCATAAACATTACCTGATCATTCTCACTAGCCTATACATATCTTAAAAATAAAGCACTATATTTCTCCAAATACTTCTTTATTAATCTTCACTTATTTGTAGAAAACTTTTCAAATGAATTGTCTATTCTTATAACACAATGGTTTTCTTGCACTCTCTTGCAAATCCATTTACTATAACATACTGTACACATAGTGTACACTGAAAGAAATATGGACCTTATACTGAAAACAAAAATAAATGTGATTGTGAATTTTGTCCATTCTGGGAGTTCCTTGCAGGATGAGATAAAGATTGGCATTCATTTCACCCATCTCAAGATAGAGCAGCTTTACAGGTGACATTGGATAAAAGCACTTGATTACACTCTACCTGCAGTAGGCAACACATAATGAGTCAAGCAGCATGGAAACATAAAAGCCTGGACAGGACAAGGCTGAGGAGTAACATTCTTATTGGAGTAAGGGCCTTGTAAAGTAAACACAAACCCTAGGATATCCAGGGTTTTTGTGCATGCCCAGTGTTGGAAACATGACCCTAAGATTGCACTTCTGGCTGATCTTTAGGATCCACATAAGAAGGACGTGAAGGTCAAGCCAGAGTAGGTGGCAACCAGGCTTTATATGAAGGAGTGCTGCAGCTTAGAGCCAATCTGCAAAGAAAGGAAGAGGTGTTCTTTTTTTAATTTTTAAAAATTTTTATTGAAGTATATCATTCATACATGAACATACATAAACAATAATATATAGTAAAAGTTGTAAACACGCATAACATCATACAAAGGTCCCATATATCACCCCACCACCAACACCTTGCATTGTTGTGAAACATCTGTTACAAATTATGAAAGAATATTGTAAAATATTACAACTAGAGCCCATATCTTACATTTGGTGTATTTTTCCTCCAACCCACCCTGTTACTTTTATTTATTTATTTATTTATTTTCATACATTTTTACTCCCCCCCACCCAATTTTTTCTGTTTTTGTGTCCATTTGCTGGGCAATTCTCTATGTCTGTTTCCTGCCCTCTCTTCTCATCCTTCTCCTCCTGTCTTCACCAGGATTTGATCCTCGGGTCTCTGATGTGGGAGAGAGGTGTCCTACCACCTGCGCCACCTTAGTGCTCACGGGGCCTGGTGGTGCATCCACTCGCAGGGCCTGACAGCGCAGCTGTGCACGAGGCTTGACAGCCCACACACCTTCTATATTTTTCTTTTTTAAATTTTTACCGGGAGTCCCAGGGATCTAACCCAGGTTCCTCCATTTGGGATACGGACGCCCAACCATTTGAGCTACATCTGCCCTCCTGCTATATCTCTTTAGGTTGACCAAAAATACCTAGAGTTACAGTCATTTCCCATACAAGATGGTCATATAATAAATCAGACTTGGTTTATCACCACCATTCTAAAAACCAGAACTAGGGAGAAAAACTAGGTGTTGGGACACATACATGGTTTCTAATACAGCAAATGTTTAGCCTACTCTGATTATCACAAAATCAGGACAGTGAGAATATTCACAAGGAAGAGGTTTTTAGTATTTTTTTTTCAACTCCTGGCATTGAAGGAAATATCTGTCAGGTCATTGACTGCTGAAATAAGGAAACAGAAACCTCAGAGATAGCACATGACAATAAATACAGTTTGTTTTTTTAAATAGCTGGAAATGTCACAAAACAGACAACTGCAACCACATGCATATACAAGCAATCATATTTATGACATAATAAGAAAGAAATATTCATAACAAAACATGCATTATTTCTGCAGCTAGACACAAGGTCATATTGGCATTTATAAATACTTTTTTTTTCACTGCTCATTCCATATTCCCTTTGCCCTCAAAATACACCTTAGTTGGATATGGTTCTTTGTCTGGTGGGGTAATCTAAATATTCGTTATTTTTTGTCATTTGTTTATCTTTGCTTTACTTTGCTTTTTAATTAGAGAAATTGTTGGTTTACAGAAAAGTCATGAATAAAATACAGAGTTACCATATACCACCCTATTATTAACACCTTGCATTAGTTTGGTACATTTTTTTTTACCAAGGTCATCAACTACTGAAGGTTCACCTTTGCATGGTGCAGTCCTATGCTTGCTTGTTTTTCAGTTCACTTTTATTCTACTAATGTAGATACAACCTAAACTTTCCCCTTTTTAACAATATTGACATATACAATTAACTGTTAATTATTTTCATGTTGTACTACCATCATCACCATCCATTATCAAGATTTATGATCACACTTCTGGGACTAGTAAGACACAGGAATCTCTTCTCTAGAAAAATAGCTAGAGGACAGACTGAAACAGCCCCAAAAAAGATCTTCTAGGGTTTAGGACAGCAGGTGAAGGCTGCACACCACTCAGAGGAGAGAGGGATAAAGGAGGAAAATCATAATGACAGAACTGGACTGATTGTTGAGGACTCAGAGGGGAGTGGAAATATTTCCTAGCTGGGAAAAGGGAAGGGGCTGCCAGAGAAAACTGGAGAACTGTCTCAGAAAGTTTAAATTACAAGACTCTTAGCCTCCAGACAGGAAGCTGTATCACATTGATCTGGTCGGTGTTGCAACAAATGCATTCTGACCAGGCATTGAACTGAGAGCTGTCAAAGAGCACCAACTGCTGGCAGACCAAGGAAGTGCACACAAGAAAGTTAAAAGTAGGAGAGGCTTTTTCTGGCCTCTATAGCCCCTCCATGCCCAAGGCCCTAGGAAGCGACTCTACAACCGATTACTGGGTCCAGTGCCTAGTTCTGAGAAACCAACAGGACAATCCTAAAAATCCAGGTTGAGCAAATTATCAAAGAGCCATGTTAACTCACAGCCCCTGCCACTAAATCCCTATAAAAGAGAAAGAGACTGAGCATCTGAGTAAACTACATTCTAACCAGATGCCTAAACACCAACAAAAAATTATGAGCCATATTAAGAAAATAGAAGACATGACCCAAGAAAAGGAATACATCAAAGTCCCAGAACAGATGCAGAATTTGAGAGAACTAATCAGTGAGATAAGCACAAATTTCCAAAATCAAATTAATGAGTTGAAAGACAATATAGTTAAAGAGATAAATGACATCAAGAAGACATTGAGCAAGTGCAAAGAAGAATTTGAAATCCTGAACAAAAAATTGACAAAGCTTATGGGAATGAAAGACACAATAGGTGAGATCAAAAACACATTTGAGGCATACAACAGCAGACTCAAAATGATAGAAGAAAGAATAAGTGATACTGAAGACAGAGCAGCTAAAATTGAAGAGAGAAAAGAAAAGAGAGAGAAAAGAGTGGAAAAAATTGAGCAGGGGCTCAGAGAATTGAATGACAACACAAATGCCACAACATACATGTCATGGGAGTTTCAGAAGGAGAAGAGAAGGGAAAATGGGCAGAAAGAGTATTTGAGGAAATAATAGCTGAAAATTTCCCAACTCTCACAAAAGAAATGAATTTACATGTCCAAGAAGCACAGCATACCCCAATCAGAATAAATCCAAATAGACCTACACCAAGACACATACTACTCAGAATGCCAAATGTCAAAGATAAAGAAAAAATTCTCAGAGCATCAAGAGAGAAGGAAACAATTACATACAAGGGACATCCAGTAAGACTAAGTGCAGATTTCTCTTAAGAAACCATGGAGGTGAGAAGACAGTGGTATGATAAAATTAGGAAACTGAAAGAGAAAAACTGCCAGCTGAGAATTCTTTATCCAGCAAAACTGTCCTTCAAATGTGAAGGTGAGTATAAAATATTCACAAACAAACAGAAACTAAGAGAGTTTGCAAAAAAGAATCCACCTTTGCAGGAAATATTAAAGGAAGCCTTAGAACCTGAAAGAAAAAGACAGGAGAGAGGGGCCAGGAGAAGAGTATAGAAGAAAGAATAGCAGAAAGGATAACCAAAAGAGTAAATGAAGACAGACAAAAACAAGATGACATATGAAAACCAAAGAATAAAATGGAGGAAGTAAATAGTGCATTTACAGTAACATCATTGAATGTGAATGGATTAAACTGCCCAATCAAAAGATACAGGCTGATAGAATGGCTAAAGAAACATGAGCCAGCCATATGCTACTTACAAGAAACTCACCTTACACTCAGGGATACAAAGCGGCTGAAAGGAAAAGGTTGGAAAAAATCACTCCAGGCGAATAGTAACCAGAAAAGAGCTGGGGTAGCTATAGTAATATCAGACAAAACAGATTTTAAATGCAAAAAAGTTATAAGAGAAATAGAAGGCCATTATATATTAATAAAAGGGACGATCCACCAGGAAGATATAACAGTCATAAATATCTATGCACCTAAACAGGGTGCCACAAAATACATGAGACAAACTATGGCAAAACTGAAGGGAGAAATATACATTTCTACAATAATTGTTGGAGACTTCAATACTCCACTCATATCATTAGATAGAACAACTAGACAGAAAATCAACATGGAAACAGAGAATTTGAACAACATGATTAAAAAGTTAGACCTAACAGATATATACAGAACACTGCATCCAAACTCAGCGGGTTATACATTCTTCTCAAGTGCCCATGGATCTTTCTCCAGGATAAACCACATGTTAGGTCACAATTCAGCTCTCAATAAATATAAAAAGATTGAAATTATACAAAGCACCTTTTCAGATCATACTGGAATGAAACTGGAAATCAATAACAGACAGGAAAAAAGTAAATTCACAAATGTGTGGAGACTGAACAACATACTCCTAAAAAATTGGTGGGTCAAAGAAGAAATTGCAAATGAAATCAGTAAATATATTGAGACAAATGAAAGCAAGCGAGAACACGACATATCAAAACTTATGGGATATAGTGAAGGCAGTCTTGAGGGGGAAATTTATAGCCCTAAATGCCTATATTAGAAAACAAGAAAGAGCTAAACTCAAAGATTTAACTGAACAACTAGAGAAACTACAAAAAGAAGAGCAAATCAATCTGAAAACAAGGAGAAGGAAAGAAATAATAAAGATTAGAGCAGAAATAAATGAAAATGAGAACAGAAAAACAATAGAGAAAATCAACAAAACCAAAAGCTGGTTCTTTGAGAAGATCAATAAAAATGACAAACTTCTTGCTAGACTAACAAAGAAAAAAAAAGAGAAGATGCAAATAAATACAATCAGAAATGAAAGGGCAGAAGTTACAAATGACCCCACAGAAATAAAAAGAATCATAAGAGGATATTATGAGAAACTATATGCCAACAAACTAGACAACCTAGAAGAAATGGACAAATTTCTAGAAATGCACAACCAACCTACACTGATGCTACAAGAAATACAAGAACTTAACAAACCAATCACATTTAAGGAGATTGAATCTGTTATCAAAAATCTCCCAGCAAAGTAAAGTCCAGGACCAGATGGCTTCACAGGTCAATTCTACCAAGCATTTCGAAAAGAATTAACACCAATCCTGTTTAAACTCTTCCAAAAAATTGAAGGTGAGGGAAAATTACCCAACACATTTTATGAAGCCAACATCACCCTAATACCAAAGCCAGATAAAGATTCTACAAGAAAAGAAAATTAAACACCAATCTCTCTAATGAACATAGATGCAAAAATTCTCAACAAAATGCTTGCAAATCAAATCCAACAGCATATCAAAAGACTTATACATCACGACCAAGTGGGATTTATTTCTGGTATGCAAGGCTGGTTCAACATAAGAAAATCAATCAATGTAATACACCACATTAACAAATTGAAGGAAAAAAATGACATGATTATCTCAATAGATGCAGAAAAGGCATTCAACAAAATCCAGCATCCTTTTTTGATAAAAACACTTTAAAAGATAGAAATAGAAGGAAAATTCCTCAATATGATGAAAGGCATATATGAAAAACCCACAGCCAACATCATACTCAATGGGGAAAAGTTGAAAGCTTTCCCTCTAAGATCGGGAATAAGACAAGGATGCCCACTATCACCATTGTTATTTAATATTGTACTAGAAGTTCTAGCTAGGGCAATTAGGCAGGGAAAAAAAATTGAAGGCATTCAAAAGTGAAAGAGGAAGTAAAACTCTCACTATTTGTGGATGACACGATCCTGTACTTAGAAAATCCTGAAGTATCCACGACATAGCTACTTGAACTAATAAATGAGTTCAGCAACGTGTCAGGATACAAGATCAACACGCAAAAATCAGTAATGTTTTTGTACACTAGTACTGAACAACCTGAGTTGGAAATCAGGAAAAATTCCATTTTCAATAGCAACAAAAAAACTCAAATAGCTAGGAGTTAATTTAACCAAAGAAGTACAGGATCTATATGCAGAAAAGTATAAAACAATGCTAAAAGAAATTTAAAAATACCTAAAGAAACGGAAACACATTCCGTTTTTATGGATTGGAAGAATAAATATCATGAAGATGTCAATCTTACCCAAATTGATTTATAGATTCAATGCAATACCAATCAAAATCCCAACAGCTTTCTTTACAGAATTAGAGAAGGCAATTACCAAATTCATCTGGAAGGGTAAGTGTACCCGAATAGCCAAAAGTATTCTAAAAAAGACGAGTGACATGGGAGGAATTTCACTGCCTGACCTTGAAACATATTACAAAGCTACAGTGGTCAAAACAGCATGGTACTGGTATAAAGATAGACACATCGATCAGTAGAATAGAATTGAGAACCCAGAAATAAACCCTCACCTATACAGTTAACTGGTTTTTGACAAACCTACCAAGTCCATGCTAATGGGAAAAAACAGTCTCTTCAACAAACGGTGTTGGGAGAACTGGATATCTATAACCAAAAGAATGAAAGAGGACCCCTATCTCACCCTCAATACAAGAATCAACTAAAAATGGATCAAAGATCTAAATATAAAAGCCAGGACCATAAAACTACTAGAAGAAAAT
>JAQZBX010091190.1:0-12419 GCA_029593785.1 Cabassous unicinctus
GTTTTAACACCCTATTATTGAAAACTGAAATGTCACTCTTATTCTTACCATAATATCAACATCAAAAGTACTTATAAGTTTATATTATCTACAGCAAGTGCTTTAAAGTTAACACTGAATATAATTTTAAAACTAGTCCTATGAAGTCAAAGCAAACTCATGATTTTAAACAATGATATAAATCCCAAACAAGGTGATCTAAAATACTAAAGTACAGACTTGGAACAGTGAACCTGTATCAGCTGACTCCCACTAGAGAGAACAGAAAGTAACCAGAAAAACAAGAAAACCTTCTAGACTTTGGTAGGGTTAGCGTATCTGGAAAAATATTAAACACTAACTTGTTCATTTTCCTGCTCTCTGCTTCTCTGGATTTCTGATCTGAGCAAGGATCAGGTAACTGTTAGTAGGTGGTAGGAAAAATGGAGGTAGACAAAATAAATGCAGCAACAAAATCTGATTATCTCCACCAAAGTTATAATAGGAGGATATCTGCCTACAAAACACCTAAAAATGAACAAGACCTATAGGACAGAAAGACATAAAATCCAAAATTTATGTGTTTTCTCTTCACATTAAAAAAATGTGGAGGTGTCACTCAACAGGCTTTTAAAAGTGCAAATTTCAACTATTATTCTAACATATAAAATTATTAGCACTTCAAATGCATGTTAGCAATTTCAATTCAGAGGGAAAAATTTTGGCTTCTCTCCAAATGTTCAAGATATACTACATTAAGTCCTCATTTACTAGTGTCTCAGTAAATAACCATATTTTGGCTCCACTTAAAAATTTGCTGTCTGCATTCCTAGAATGTTTCATTTGCATAGATTCCCTGCCAGAGAAAATAGAAATGAAGATGAGAGGTACTGTGATGTCCCAGAAGTTTCCTGAGGGCTGTTGCCTTGGAAGTATATCCTGCTCTGCTCCAGCTTGGCACAGCAGGCTTACAAACAGCCCCTCCTGTGTATGTGGTGTGTTCTGCTGAGCAGGTATACTTAGTCTGTCAGGAGGGAGAGACTGTGAAAGGAGGTGATGAAGCTGACAACTTTAATCTGCACACTGAACTGAGCAGAAGTAACTTTTCCAGCTTTACAGGTGGTCCAGAGAGCCATGGCAGAAGAACACCATGCAGGTAGGCCAGCTTGGAACACCATTCCCTAAAATACTGCTCCAAGCTGCCATCCTGGCTGTCCATGTGCTGAAAAGGGTCTGGGTTCAGTTTTTTTTTTTAATAAATGAAAATGATTTATTACTATTATAAAAGAGAAGCAAATACTATAAAGTAAATTGATTTCATTTATAGTAGAATGATTTGAAAAAATGTTCACTGAATCAGATTCTGATTCCATAAATCACTCATATGTGCGATGTTTGATTTGAAGGCACTGCACTCATAACTTCTTATCAAATACTTGGGAAAGAAAACAATCCTACTTACAAAAAAAAACAAACAACAAAACAAAAAACAACCCATACCAATGTAGAAGAAAGAAATAAAACAACTTATTATTGGTTAAGAATGATCAGGTTTGCATGCATATAAAGTGTCATATCAAGAAAGAATTTCATACAAATTTATGGAGTAAAGTAGAAGAAAGAACAATCAAAGCTTCTCTCATCTCCTTAAGAAATAAATGATTGCACTTTGTGATTGTTCCCTGTATACTCAGTGCTGGTAATTTAATCTAGTCCCTGATACAAGAAATGTTTAAGTTCTAACCCCAGGTACTGTGGTTGTGAATCCATTTGTAAATAGGATGTTTGAATATGGTATAAGTTAGAGGCCAAACTGCATGAGGTTAGGCCTTAATCTAATAAGATTGAAGGCATTATAAGCAAAAATTAGAAGCAAGAGAAGCCAGAGGAGAGAGATTTCCATGTGATGAATGCAGAGATACAGCTACAAGCCAAAGTATCCCAAGGATTGCTGACAAGCTAGCATCAGAAGACTACAGATCCCAGGAAAAGCATGGCATGTGGATACACCGATGTTGGGTTTCTAGCCTTCAAAGTCATGAGACAATACATCCCTATTGTTTAAACCCACCAGTGTGTGTTATTTGTCTTAGAAGCCCTGATAAACTAAGATACTCTATAAGTGATTCCAGAATTAATTTTAGAAGTGTGTCTTCACAGGTCCAAGGGTTAGATGGTCCAAGTCATTGTAGTGAAAAATAAAAAATTCAGTATTCCTATTGGGCTTATTATGTTTACAAGGAGATAATCTAAGGAGGAAAAATGGGAAGGAGCTGCCCATTTCCTCTTTATTAAGCAAATAAAATTTCATTTTCTTACCCTTTTACCCTTACACAACTGAGAAAAACAATTTGAGTGAAACTTGTTAAGAATCTGAGTATCCAAGAGAGCTATGTTTGTGTGTGTTTATATGTGTTTCACATTTTTAACAAATCAATTTTGTTGATACATATTAATAAAGGATAAATCAATTCAAAGTGTACAATAATGGTATTCAGTATAATCACATAATTATGTTTCCACCAATTCAGTCAGTTTTAAAGCATTTTCATTATTCCAGTACTACTACTACTACTAAAGAAACCCAAGCAACCAAACAAATCTCATCACTTCTCAATCTCTCTATACTTCCCCTACTGTACATAGATGATATTCCATTTCCTTCTCTCTAGTTTATTTGTATTTATATTTTGTAAAAAACAGTCTTATATATGAAATATCATCCATATTCATATTTTACATGAGGTTTGACTATGTTATACAGTCCCAATTCACATTTTTTAGATTTCCTTCTAGTAATATAAATGTCATTAGGCTTTCCCTTTCAACCACTGTCATACCCATATAATAGCTCTGCTAGTCATGAACAGCATGATGTGCTCTCAATATTTCCATTCATTTTCAAAGATTTACAAACAACCTTTCAATCAATTCTTTACAGATTAACCCTCATCTTTCCATTCTCTAAAATCCTTCTATTTTCTGGTGACTTATATTCAAATTATTAATTCCATGAGTTTACATAATATATTTAGTTCACAATAGTACAATTGTAGATTATTTGTCTTTTTATGTCTGGTTTGCTTCCCTCAACATAATATCCTCTAGGTTCATTCATGTTGTCATATGCTTCATGACTTCATTTATTCTTGCCACTGCATAATATTCCATCCTGTGCATACACCACAATTTGTTTGCCCATTCATCACTTTATGGACACCTGGTTTGTTTCCAACTTTTGGCAATCATGAATAATGCTGCTATGAACATGGGTGTGCAGCTGTCTATTCATGGCACTGCTCTCAGTTCTTCTAGGTATATACCTAGCAATGGTATTGTCTAGTCACATGGAAAGTTGGTATTTAACTTCATTAGGAACAGCCATACAGTTATCCACAGTGGAAGTACCATTCTCTATACCCACCAAAGTGAATAAGCATTCCTATCTCTCCAAATCCTTTCTAAATAAGTTTTCTGACTTTTTAATAGTGGCCAGTCTAATAGGTGTGAAATGATATCTCATTGTAGTTTTGATTTGCATTTCCCTAATTGCTAGTGATGTTGAATATTTTTTCATGTGTTTCTTTCTCATTTCTATTTCCTCTTTGTACAAATGCCTTTTCAAGTCTTTAGCCCACTTTTTAATTGGGTAGTTTGTCTTTTTGTTGTTGAATTGTGTGATCTCTTTATATATCATGATTATTTAACTCTTATTCGATATGTGATTGCCAAATATTTTCTCCCATTGAGATGGTTGCCTTTTCATGCTTTTGACAATGACCTTTGCATGCAAAAGTGTTTAATTTTGAGGAGGGCCTATTTATCAATTTTTTCTTTTGTTGCTTGTGCTTTGGTTTTAAGTTTTAAGAAAATACCACTGACCACAATATCTTGAAGATATTTTCCTACATTATCCTGTAGGAGTTTCATGGTTGTCACTTTTTATATTTAGTTCCTTGATCCATTTTGAGTTGATTTTTTGTCTAAGGTGTGAGGGTAGGGATTGTCTTTTTTTCTTTTGGATTTAGATATCCAGTTATGCCAGGGCCATTTCTTAAATTGACTGTTCTGGCCCAGATGGGTGAGCTTAACAACCTTGCCAAAAATCACTTGACTGAAGTCTATTTCTGAGTTCTCAATTTGGTTCTATTGGTCAATATATCTCTTTATGCCAGTACCATGTTATTTTTACTACTTTACCCATGTAAAATGCTTTAAAGTCAGGAAATGAGAGTTCTCCAACTTCATGCTTTTTTGAAAAAATTGTTTTGGCTATTCTGGGACCTTTATATTCCAAATAAATTTGATAATTGGCTTTTTGATTTCTGCAAAAAGGCTGTAGAGATTTTTATTGAGATTGCATTGAATCTGTAAATCAGTTTGGGTAGAATTGACATCTTAATGATATATGGTCTTCTAATCCACAAACATGGAATGGTCTTCCATTTATTTAAATCTTCCTTGGATTCTTTTAGCAATGTTTTGTAGTTTTCTGAATACTGGTCTTTATGTCCTTGGTTATGTTTATTCCTAAATATTGTATTGTTTTAGTCACTATTATAAATGGATTTTCCCCTTGATTTCCTCTTCAGATTGCACATCAGTTGTGTATAGAATTGTTACTGATTTTTGCATATTAATCTTGCATCCTGCCACTTTGCTGAACTTGTCTATTAGTTCTAATAACTTTGTTGTGGATGTTTCAGGATTTTTTAGATATAAGATCATACCATCAGAGAATCGTGAAAGTTTTTCTTCTCCCTTTCCTATTTTGTTGCCAATTATTTCTTTATCTTGCCTAATTGCTCTAGCTTGTAACTCTAGCACAATATTAAAAAATAATGATGACAGTGGGCATCCCTGTCTTGTTCCTCATCTCAGTGGGAAAGGTTTCAGTGTTTCACCATTGAGTACAATGCTAGCTGAAGGTTTTTCATATATGCACATTACCATATAGAGAAAGCCTCCTTCTCTTCCTAACTTTTGGAAGACTTTTATCAAGAAAGAGTGCTGTATTCTGTCAAATTAATCTTCTGTATCAATTAAGGGGCTTATATGATTTTTCTTCTGCAATTTAACAATTTGTTTTATTAAACTACTCAATTTTCTTTGCTTGAACCACTCTTGCATACCTGGGATAAAACCCACTTGATCATGGTGTATAATTCTTTTAATGTGGTTTTTGATTCAGTTTGCAAGTATTTTGTTGAGGATTTTTCATCTATATTCATTAGAGATATTTGTCTGTAATTTTCTTCTTTCATAGTATCTTTATCTGTTCTTGGTATTAGGGAGATATTGGCTTCATAGAATTAGTTTGGTAGTGTTCTTTATTGTTCAATTTTTTGGAAGAGCTTGATCAAGATTGATGTCAGATCATCTTTGAATGATTGGTAGAATTCCCTGTGAAGCCATCTGGAACCAGGCTTTTCATCTTTTGGAAGTTTTAGATGACTCTTTCAATCTCTTCACTTGTGATTGGTGTGTTTAGGTCTTCTATGTTGTCTAGGGTCAGTGTAGGTGGTTCATATTTTTCTAGAAATTTGCCCATCTCATCTAAATTGTCTAGTTTTTTGGACTACAGGTGTTCATATAATCCTCTTGTGAACACTTAATTCTGCAGCATTAGTGAAAATGTCCTCCCTCTCATTTGTGATTTTTTTATTTTCTTCTTCTCAGTTTTTCATCGTCAGTCTGGCTAAGCATTTGCCAATATTGCTGATCTCAAAGAACCAACTTTTGGTTTTGTTTGAGTCTCGCTGTTTAGTTCCTCAATTCCATTTATTTTTGCTCTGAACTTTATATTTCTTTCTTTTGGTTTGATTTGGGATTAGTTTGCTGTTCTTTTTCTAGTTCCTCCAGGTGTGCAGTTAGGTCTTCAATTTTAGCTCTTTCTATTTTTTTAATGTAAGCATTGAGGGCAATAATTTTCCACCTCAGCATGGCTGTTGCAGTGTCCCATAGGTTTTGATATGTTGTGTCCTCATTTTCATTCATCTCAAGATATTTGTTGAATTCTATTGCAATTTCTTCTTTGACCCACTGATTATTTCAGATTTTGTTGTTTAATCTCCATAAATTTATGAATTTTTCCATTTTTCCATCCATTATAAATTTTCACTTTCATTCTGTGATAATCAGAGTTTTTGTTTAATTTCAATCTTTTTAAATTTATTCAGACTTGTCTTGGAACCCAACATATGGTCTATCTTGGAGAAGGACTATGAGTTCCTGAAAAAGTATGTACTGCCATTTTGGAGTGCAATGCTCTATAGAAGCCTGCTGGGTCTAGTTCATTTATCATATTATCCAAGTGCTCTGTTTCTTTATTTATCTTCTTTCCAGAAGTTCTATCCAATACTGTGAGTGTTGTATTTAACTCTCCAACTATTCTTGTAGAGATGTCTATTTCTCCATTCAGTTTTGCAAGTCTGTGCCTCATGTAACTTCGGACACTTTGGTTAGATGCATAAATATTTCATATAGTTCTTTCTTCTTGGTGACTTGTCCTTTTTATTAATATATAATGACCTTATTCAGCCCTTAAAACAGTTTTCCATTTAAAATCTATTTTGTCCAGTATTAGTATTAATACTGTAGTTTTTAGTGGTTAATATTTGCATGGAATAGTTTTTTCCAAAATTTCACTTTATATCTGTTTTTTTCCCCCTTATATCTGAGGTGTGTTTCTTATAGATGACATATATATCGTTCATAATTTTTATCCATTCTGTAAGTCTGTGTCTTTTGATTGGCAAGTTTACATTAACATTCAATATTATTAATGTAAAAGCACTACTTACTTGATCCATTTTGTCCTTTGATTTTTTGTTATATCACACTATTTTCTATATTTTTACACTTTAAATTACTCTTCCTAATAATCTCCATTTCTACACTTTTCTCCAAATCTCTTGCCTTTCTTTTTTCTTTCAGGCTGCAACACTCCCTTTTGTAGTTCTTGTAATCTTGGTCCTTTGGTAACATATTCTATCAGTTTTTGTTTTTCTATGAAGATTTTGAACTCACCTTCATGTTTTTAAGGACAGTTTTCCTGAATGCAGAATTCTTGGCTGGCAGTTTTACTCTTCCAGCACCTTAAAAAACATCATACAATTTTCTTCTTTCCTGCATTGTTTCTGATGAGAAGTTGATCTTACTGAGGCTCTCTTTTATGTGCTGCTTTGCTTTTTTCTTGTTGTTTTCTGAATCCTCTCTTCATGTCTCATATTTGTCATTCTGAATAGTTTGACTCATGGTAGGTCTATTTGGATTTATTATGTTTGGAATATGTTTTCCATCTTGGATATGGATATTTATGTCTTTCATATGTGGGGGGAAGATTTTTGCCATTATTTTCTCAAACATTCTTTTTGCACCTTTTTCATTCTCTTCTCCTTCTGGGAAGCCAATAATGTGAATGTTTCTACATTTCACATTGCCATTAAATTCCCTGAGACCCTTTTCCATTTTTTCCATTCTCTTCTCTTTCTGTTCTCCTGTCTTTCCAGTTCAGATGTTCTATCTTTAAGATCATTAATTTTCTCTTTGAGAAATTCAAATCTGCTCTTATGTGCCTCTAATGTATTTTAATCTCATCCATCATGCCTTCCATTCACATAAGACTTGTTAATTTTCTTTGCAGACATTGAAATTGTTTTTGATACTCACTCATTGTCTTCTATATATCTTTCATCTCTCTAGTCATTTCTCTTTCAATTCTTTGAATTGATTTAGAAGGGTTGTGTGATTATCATTGATTAATATTCTTTATTATAATTATTTTTTAATAAATTAAAAAAATTTTTTAAGATACTTATATTACATAAATGTTACATAAAAATATAGGGATTCCCATATGCCCCTCCACCCACACCTCCTACAACCTCCCACATAAACATTCTTCATTAGTGTGGCACATCACCTGCAATGGATATACATAAACTGGGGCTTTGCCATTAATCATGGACCACAGTTCACATTGTAGACCACACTCTCTCCCACAGAGTTCTGCATTTTATATGATGATATAAAATGACCTATATTTGTTGTTGCAGTGTCACTCGGGACAATTCCTAAGTCCCCCCCAAAAAAACCCTGTATTACAACTCCTTTTACCTCTCCCTGCCCCCAGAGCATCCAGTGGCCACTGGCTCCAAATTAATGTAATTTCTTCCATTACTTTAATCACTCTATGTCTATAATAGAATATCAGTAAGTCCACACTAGTCCATAGTCCTTCCCCTAATCCTGAGGAGTCTGGGATGGTGATGTCCACTCCACCTCCAATTGAGAAAGGGCTTATATCTCATAGATAAGATGGATGGGATTATCCTGGAGCAGCTGCAGACTCTCTCCATTCCCTGGGATGGCCATTGTCCATCATCATCTTCCCACCAAGTGTCCTGGGGGAGTTTATTGAGCTGCAGAGTAGGAGTTGCAGCTCAACCAAGATTCCAGGCTCATCTGGCACATGGACTGCCCAAAGACTCCAGTCTCTGGATGTACACCTACAAACTCCAGCACCACGTATAGGTTTGAATAGAAGGGACAGATGAACCATGTGCAGGGAAGGAATATTTGAGTCCAACTCTGTCAGTCTCAGAAGCACAGATTCCAAAGTAGGGCCCACTGACAAGGCACCAAACTCTAGAGCTATCCACTCTGTCATAGGACCTGGGTGTCTCCAGAGCCCTCAGGAGCCCTCTATTTGGGGTGATATCCACTTTGGAAGTATATGAGGTCCTACTGATATGTGCGTAAGTGTACCTCTGGGATGACCTCCCAACTCACTTTGAAGTCTCTTATCCATATGAACTCATTTGTCTTTACCATTTCCCCCTTTTACTCAAGGTCTTTTTCTAGTCATATTGGCAGTTGACACTAGGTAGTAATCCCTCATTGCCAGGGAGGCTCATCACCAGCAGTCATGACACATGCTGGACAGAAGTTAATGCATTCATATGCTGACTTTGGCTTAGAGAGAAGCCACATTTGAGCAATATGGAGGCTTTCAGGAAGCAACCCTTAATCACCCCCTTAACAATAGCCTGTTTCAATTTCAAGAGCAAAGACTCATGAGGCTAGTTATCAATAACAAGAGCCCATCAGTGGATCATCCTCCTTTGCCAGACACTGCCCCTGCACTTGGGAGACTGTTGGTGTTCCCTTGGAGAATGTGGCAGAGCTCTCCAGGATGAGAACACAGTGTTCTCTCATTTATTGAGTGATTCTACACCCACTGTGACCATTCCCCATGAACATTTGAATAATTTTATATACCTTGTATGTATGTTGAGGTGAACTTCCCCCCATGCACCCCTCATCCCTGACAACAGCCAACAAAGATCCTGTCTCACCCCAGTTGTAACCTTCTATGACCCAAAGCTTCTTTAAAGGTGAAGTCAATACAATAGCAAAATACAACTAATAAGAAAATGAAACAATAATGATAAGTTTAAATATAAGAAATAAAATACATGAAATTTGGATGATATTTACCATGTCTTGTGTCCATCACTGTAAGGTAAAGCAGAACATTTCCACTGACCACTAAATACGCCCTGATTGATCTATTCTGCTCCTCCCTCCCATCCCCACAGGGCCCATGATGACCCCCTGACTTGTCTCATTGGATAACAAGATTCATAGTTACATGCAACAAGAGGTCATGACACACTGACTTGTCCTCCCCTTTTAGGAACTGCCCTTGCTCTTAAGTGACACACTCTTGTCTCTTTCTGAATGAATCAGTCCTCCCAAAGATGGGAGTCCAATGCCTTCCCACTCATTATGTGGGTATCCAAGCACCGATACAACACATGAGAGGATGAACACTCACACACTCCCTAGAAGCCTGCACCAGGTGTGCCCTATCCCGAATGCACCTCCAACTAACACCCTAAACCAGTGACCCTTCATTGACATATTGCCATAAGATCATTCCCACCTCTGTTCTTTCAACCTTATACACAGAAATCCCAAGCATTCACCTGGTCCCTCTCCCATCTCTTCCCAAAGTATCCTGGGTATTCTAACCAACCCTCCTCAATCTACCCACTTGTCAACCCAGCACCTGCAAACCCAGTAATATCACTACCCACCTGTCCTATCCCTTCAATACACAACTACATTCTGTCACTTTACCATAGATTACATCCGTATAGGTGATGATACACAACCTTCTCTTCTGTGTCTTTCTTGTAAACCTATCTTACAGACAGTAGCTCTCTGAGACTGCTCAATTTACTTAATTCATATTAGTGAGTTCATGTAGTGTTCATCCTTCAATGTGTGGCTTGCTTCATTCAATATAAGGTCTTCAAGATTCATCCATGTTACCCCATGTGTTAGCACTTTATTCCTTCTTAGCTGAATAATATTCCATTGTATGTATATACCACATTTTGTTTATCCATTCATCTGTTGATGAGCACCTGGGTTGATTCCAACTTTTGGCAAAAGTGAACAATTCCACTATGAACATTGGTGTGTATGTATCTGTTTGTGTCTTTGCTTTCAAATCTCCAATGTATATATCCAGCAGTGGAATGGCTGGATCATACAGATGATCTATAATTAGTTTTTTGAGGAATTGCCAGGCTCTCCTCCGCAGAGGCTGGACCATTCCACTGTCCTACCAGTAGTGGATGAGTGTTTTCATTCCTCCACATCCCCTCCAAGAAATATAGTCTGCTGTTTTTTTAAATAGCTGCCATTCTAATGGGTGTAAGATGGTATTTCATTGTAGTTTTGATTTGCATTTCCCTAATAACTAGCATTGTCAAGCATTTTTTTCATGTGCTTTTTATCCATTTGTATTTCTTCCTTGGAGAAGTGTCTTTTCAGGTGACTTGCCCATTTTTTAAATAGGTTTTCTTTTTATTTTTGAGGTGTAGGATTTCTTTATATATGTAGGATATTAGGCTCCTATCAGATATATGGTTGCCAAATATTTTCCCCCATTGGGTAGTCTGCCTTTTTATTTTTGTGATAACATCCTTTGAGGTGCAAAAGTTTTAAAATTTGAGGAGATCCCATTTATCTATTTTTTCTTTTGCTACTTGTGTTTTGGGTGTGAAGTTTCTGGAACCATTTCCTATTACAAGGTCGTGTAGATGCTTCCTTACATTATCTTCCAAGGTCTTTATGATCTTGACTCATATATTTAGATCTTTGATCCATCTTGAGTTGATTTTTGTATAAGGTATGAGATGGTGTTCCTCTCTCCTTCTTTTGGTTATGGATATCCAGTTCTCCAAGGACCACCTGTTAAAGAGGCCATTCTCTCCCAACTGAGTGGGCTTCGTGGCATTGTTGAATATCAGATGATTGAATATGCAAGGATCTATATCAGAACTGTTAATTTGGTTCCATTGGTCAGTATGTCTATCCTTGTGCCAATATCATGCTGTTTTGACCACTGTAGTTTTGTAGTGTTTTAAAGTCAGGTAGAGTGATACCCCCAACTTCATTTTTCTTTTTCAATATGTCTTTGGCAATTTGGGACATCTTACCCTTCCAAATAAATTTTGCAGTTAGTTTTCAAATTCATTAAAAAATACAGTGTTGATTTTTATTAGGATTGCATTAAGTCTGAAGATTAGTTTGCATAGGATAGACATCTTGATGATGTTTATTCTTCCTATCCATGAACAGGGAATATTCTTCCATTTATTTAAGTCTTCTTTGATATCCTTGAACAGTGTTGTGTATATTTCTGTATATAATCCTTTACATCTTTAAATTTATTCCTAGGTATTTGATTCTTTTAGTTGTTATTGTAAGTGGTATTTTTTTCTTGATTTTCTCCTCAGATTGCTTGTTATTGGTGTACAGAAATGCTATTGATGTTTGAGCAATGATCTTATAGCATGTGAATTTACTGAACTCCTTTATGAGTTCTAGAAGTTTTCTTGTAGATTTCTTAGGGCTTTCTATGTATAGGATCATGTCATCTGCAAATGATGAAATTTTTACTGCTTTTTTTCCAATTTGGATGCCTTTCACATCTTTTTCTTGCCTCAGTGCTCAAGCAAGTACTTCTAAGACCATGTTAAATAGGAGTGGTGATAGTGGGCATCCTTGTCTTTTTCCAAATCTCAGAGGGAGGGCTTTTAGGATTTCGCCATTGAAGATGATGTTAGCTTTGGGTTTTTCATATATATCCTTTATCATGTTCAGAAAGTTTCCTTGTATTCCTATCTTTTGTAGTGTTTTTTTCAGGATAGAGTGCTGTATTTTGCCAAATACTTTTTCTGTATCTATATAGATAATGTGATTGTTTTCTTTCTGTTTATGTGGTGTATTACACTGATTGATTTCTTTATGTTGAATCATCCTTGCATACCCGGGATGAAACACACTTGGCCATGGTGTATAATTCATTTGATATCTTGTTGAACACGATTAGCAGGTGTTGTTTTTTTTTTTTTTTTTTG
>JAQZBX010091191.1:0-12420 GCA_029593785.1 Cabassous unicinctus
AGGAAGGAAGGAAGGAAGGAAGGAAGGAAATAAATGAAGCAATGGAGAAATTCTAAAATTTATAAAAACTATCAAGACTTGGTAGACAAAAGGTGACTTTCCTAGACTCCTTGTCTTAGACCTCTGTGATATTATCACCACAGAAAAATGTCTTAAGATTATATTCTATAATGCAAGATTTTAAAAGTATCTTGCATTTTTATGAAGACACTGTTTAAAGCATGCCAATTATGATTTCATAGTTTTAAAATCACTTGCGCAAAGATTTGATTATATATTTCCTTTAGACTATTGAAAAACATAATGAATGGTGTTGGTCATGCTGAATTTTAATTTTTTTTTCATTTAAAAATATCAATTATCTATTTCATGATGTTAGGAATATCAAATGAGTGAGTTTATGAAAGTAAAAAGTCAATAGCAAATCACAGTAAAGGTTTTTAAAGTGAATTAAATACCAGAAAATACTTTTGAAGAACTATGATGAATTCATTAAACTTATGTAGTTTATGCAATTTTATTTTTAATTCTTTTGTGGTATTTTTATATTTTCTTTAAAATAAACTTCAATTTTTGTAATTTCATATAAATTGTAATTTAATATGACATTAAGAAGATTCTTTATTTTATACTATTTTAGAGTACAGCAATTTTTCATGTGTACTATATTTCATATAATCTTTAATAGTCTGCCACAATACACCTATTTTGCTTACTAAAACTTAGAAGGGAATAGAATAAATTCAATTCAATGTTGTTTATTGAATACCTATGACCTTTTTATTAGACAACTGTCCATGTCATATTAAATTAAGCATTGATTAGAAACAAAATATTCTAAATGTGTTGCACAAAGATACATATATTTTTTCAAATCAGTGATCATGGCAATGAGATTAACATCTTTGTATTCTGGTATATAATTGTGATATACTCCATTAAGTGTTTTTTCATATGTAATTTTTTGTCTTAAAATGAATTACTTTGGTGTATTATTAACACTTATAATGAAAATGAATCGTTTTGTCTGTAAACTCTTTAGTTATGTTCTACAAGTGATAAATTTTTTGGTCTGATACATTTAAAGTCTTTTCAGCCTAAGCTCTAACAGCATTAAACAATATAAATTTTATAACAAATTGCAAGCCCTTAAAATTATCAAAAATCCTGTAAATTGAAATAACATAAAATATGGATTTTCAAATCAGAGGTGCAGGAATCATATTAATAATCAAGCTTTACTAAGAATTTTTAGGACACAAGTATTTGGAGGTACAAAGAAGCAAGTAGAAGTTCAGAAAGGCCTCTTCCACTTTCCAGTCTTTTCTTGACACTTGAGACATATGTTAGCCCAGATTTAGCAGATGTACATGGACACATCACCTTAATAAAATGAAGCCATTTTGATTATGAAATAACTTAATTTTATTCTCTAATAATTACATAGTTTACATGACAATTGAGGAAAAAGTGCCCCATAAATTCAAAGATTCCAGATTTGTTTACTGGAAGCAATTCTAGACAGAAATGCTATAGAAAATTTAAATTCTGTTAAAAGTATTTCATAGATAAGAACTCTATCAGAGTACCATTAACTTGCCTACCTGACAGTCTATCATTGTTATATTTATTCTTCCAAGAATATCCACCAGTGATGTTTCCATCACTGCAGAGTGGTTTGCAAGACTGCTGCTAACTCTGTCCTCCCACATTTTCTCTATGCATCCCATATATTGATTCTACCCACCATACGTTTCTATACTTTGCCATGTCTCTATACCTTGGCATTTGCTACTTTCTTAATCTGTAATAAATTTTCTATGTTCACTTGTCTGATTCTGCTTTATTACACAAGCAATAGCTTACATAAATTCTCCTCTAGGAATTTCTTCTAGGCCAACAGAATCCCACATAGCTAGTATGTTTTTCTGTCCAAAATATTCACAACTAATTATTATTGCCTTGTAACATCTTTTATTCAGTACAGAAATTGTGTAATCATTTGAATTCCATACAAAGCGAGCTCATTCATGTCAAGGAACTAATTTCATTCTGTACATCTAGCAATTTTAAGAAATCAAGGTGTCATCTTGGATGACTAAATCCCTTAATCTTGATAAGATACATGCTTAGAAATGTATCATTTTCATTAAGATTTATGTTGACTCTTCTGTGACTTAAAATTTATGGTTTCTTTGTTTTTATACTCTTTCAACATAAACATTCCTTTCTTCCTATAACAAACCAAATGCCATAGAATTTTTTTTATTTTAATTATTAATTCATAAGGAAAAAAACTAAAACAAAAAAAAAGAAAATTTTTAGAGTTTACTGAGGATTTTAGGAAGGGAGTTGGAGAGTATGTTATAATGCAACAAAAGACATAATTTCATACCAGCACTATAAATCCACATTTGCCAGTTAACACCAGAAATTTCCACTGAAACTTTCCCTTTGTTTAATTCTCTACTCATCATTAAGGCCTTCATAACTACTCCCTCAAATCACAAAGACTTCTTTTTTTTTTTGCATAAAACGATATCATTATCAATCTCATCACACTGAACAAAAATGCCCTTAACATCATCTAATCTCCCATTCACTTTATAATTTCTTGAGTGCATATAAGTACATATGTGCTTGTGTGTGTGTGTCTTAAATCAAGATTGTATGTGTGT
Organism: Cabassous unicinctus; assembly: GCA_029593785.1. Taxonomy (NCBI): domain Eukaryota; kingdom Metazoa; phylum Chordata; class Mammalia; order Cingulata; family Chlamyphoridae; genus Cabassous; species Cabassous unicinctus. Next base: position 2,679 of record JAQZBX010091191.1, read on the forward strand.
GGGTGTTTTAAATCAGGTGGCAAAGAACGTACATATAGTGCATCGGTTTCTACTTATCCTAAATATTTTATTTTATAATAATCCCTCTCCCTCACCTTTGTGTCATAGGTAGCTCTATTAAAGAGACTGAATTATTTCTTTTTATAATACCCCACACTCTCAATTTCACTTATTCTTTCTCTGTAATAAAAATCTATTGCATCATATCATAAGACACATACCTTGTGATGCCAAGAGTAATTGAAGGGGAACTCCACAGATTCTGAAAAGTAGGCATCAGAATTGGGGAAGTTAGGGTGAGCTCATAGCTACTGTTTTTGTTCACTTTAAGTATGACCTTTATAAAACCTTGATTTGGACTTTCTTTTAGCCTTAAAACTGTAAGCTAATAAATTTCCATTGCTTAAGCCAAACCATTTTGTGTTATTTGTTGAGCAGTCTAGGAAACTAAAACACTGGCCATTTTCTGAAAAGTTAGCAGACCCCTTATATGTGATGAGTTTTAAGTGACAACAATCTTTATATATAATATAAAGTATATTTTATATAAGTTGTCATTTTTTTAGGTAAATTTGCACCCTTTCTGTTTGGCTATTGTGACCTTTTCTTTAATTTTAGATCGCTTCCATGCTTTTTTGTACAATGATATCTTCCAGGCCCATCTTGATCACTTCCTTCTCTATACCTGAAATTAGTCATTTTTTTTCCAGCAGTTCTGGCTTCATTTTTTTATCACATTTAGACATTGTAATTCATGCATTAGGAGATTTCATTACTACTCAGTAGTAATTGGTTATTTATTTATTTATTTTAAAGAAACTTTAGATTACTGAAATGTTACAAAAAAATATAGGGTATTCCTATATGCTCCAATCCCTGCCCGCCTCAAACATTCAAACTTTAGCCTCACCCTTCATTACTGTGGCATATTTGTTACAATTGATGATCACATATACTTATATGAGGACAGAGTTACAAAATAATGAATTACTAAAAATAAATAATGAGCTGATTGAAACATGAGTTCAGAAGTTTTACAAAATTTCTTTGTTGTTATTGATTTGCTTTTATATTTTGCTATATATCTTGATGCTTGAAATGAATTTAGTTATCTGTTTGTATTTTTCTAATAAAAATGATCATTTCATAATATCCATACCAATATTTATTTCTAAAATTAAGTGTACTCATTGCCTTATTAAGATATTTTAAAGATTTTTCTGCCTTTAGATTATATTCTTCTAAGAGTTAATGATAAAAAATCTTTGTTTTATAGACTGATTTGACTCTGACCAAAATGATAAAGGAAAATTGATAAGGCATATATTACCGATTTCAAAATTGAATAAGAAGACACCATTACAGATTCCAGTTATCAAAATAAAGTAAGGACACACAATGAGCAGCTTTCTACCCAAAACTACAAAAATTTTGATGAAAGATACAAAATCCTTAAAAGACGCACACTGACAATGGTCATGCAAGAGGATATATGCAAACTGAATAGCCTTATTTCAGTTAAAGTAATTGATTTTTAGTTTAAAAACCTCCCCACAAAACAAGCTAGATCTAGATGACATCACTGGGGAATCATACCATAATTTTTTGTTAAAATTAATACCAATTGACAGATGAGCAAGACAGTGGCAGAGTAAGGAGCTCCAATAGGCAGCTCATCCTAAAGGCAGTTAGTAATCACCCAGAGCTATCTAAAGCACCTGTTTAGGAACCCCAGGAGACCAAAAGAGTATCCTGCAACACCCTTGAAAATATGGAAGGAGGAGAGAGCTCCTCTACTAAGAAGAATCGTGAGCAAAGCATTCCACACCACTGAGGTTAGTGCCTCTGGCACAAGCCTCCTTGGGAGCCATTCCGTGGCTGGAGTTCGAAGCTCCATTTCCCAAAAACAGGGGAAGAAGAGAGAGTTGTCAAGGACTTCAGCTACTGATTAATAAATTCAGCTGGCTAAAATAAATCCTAAGATTTAAGCCCAAGTTTAAACCTCCCCAATTAAGAAAGAGGCTGGTAGCTGCCATTTTAATTCCACGTTCCCCATGAGGGAAAGGGGGCTGATTGAAAATCACAGGGCTGGTGGAGACGAGTTTCTTTCCACCCAGATCATATTGCAGATATAGCCTAAATCCCAACTCCACCTCTGGCAGGGAAAAAGCTGGGGGTACCTGCACCAACCTCTCCAGGTAACTGTAGGGTCATTCAGTTGGCAGAGACGGAATAGTCAGACACCTGAGGCTCCATCCCTGCACCCCAATAAGATAATAGAGAACTTGTGTTTCTGTGACCTCTCTGAGCAACTGTATGTACTTTTAGACCACAGGAACTGATTTGTTGACCACCTTAGATTCCATCTCCACATCTGCCCTCCCCATAAAATAGGAGGTGACTTCTGTTTCCTCAGCCTCTTAGGACAACTGCAGGTTTCATGGCTTGCACAAATTCAATGATGGTTACCTGTGGCTCCACACTGACTCCCAATAAGACAAGAGAGGGACTGTGTTTCCTAACCTCTCAAGGTAGTGGAAGTGATTTTGGCCCACACAGACTGAATAGTCAGACACCTGTACCTCCATCCCCACCCTCAAGTAGGAGAGGAGGGGGGCTGTGTTTCCTCAGCCTTTCTTGGCAATGCAGACACATTGGGCCTGCCAGGCCTGGACTGGTGGGTACCTGTGGATCTACCCCCACCCTCCAATATGAAAAGAGGGAGCTGGTGTTTCCAAAGCCTTTCCGGGCAATGGCAGGAAATTCTGGACTGGACTGTTGGGTACCTGTGGATCCACCTCCAGCTCCTAAAGGAAAGGAGGGTTCTAGTGACTACACTGCCTCTTGGCCTACAGGGACTACATTTTTGGGAGACTGCGGATTCATCCCCAACCCCTAAAAGAATGGGAGGGGACTTGTGTTTCCTCATCCTCTCCAGACAATAGAAGGTAACCTCGGACTACAGGCAGCGAACTGTTGGGTGCCTGTGGATCCACCCCCACCACACAATAAGATAGGAGAGGAATGGTGTTTCCTTAGCCTCTCTGGGAAATGGAAGTTACTTTTGACAAACCTGGACTGAACTGTTCGTCTTCAGTGTTTCCATTCCCAATCACTAAAAGGAAGAAGGTACAGTACTACCTAGCCTCTATGGGCAACTGCAGTCAAATTCAGCTCACATGGATTAGATTGTTGGACACTCCAGAGGGTCCATCCCCAGATCCAGCAGGGAGTGAGGTGTGGTGCTACATCAGACTATCTGGGCTACTGTGGTCATTTTGGATGTACACAGATTGCTACCTACACATGCAGATACATCAATTTCTCTGGGAAATTACAGACAGCCTTGTCCTGCATGATTTGGATTATTACACATTGCTGCAGCTCTGTCCCTTCCCCTGGCAGAGGTGAAAGGTGGGAGAAGCTTCATCAATTTCAGGGGCAATGAATGCGGCTTCTGCCTCCACAGCTTACAGCACCAACTACATCCTTGGCTCCTATTACACAACCTGCAAGGGAGAAAAGGCTAAAAACACCTAAATTAAAAAGAGAAACTGCACTCAGAATAAATACATTGAGTAAGCCAGATGCCAAACACCAACAAAAATTTATAATCCATACCAAGAAACAGGAAGATATGGCCATTTAAAGGAACAAGGTAAGCCTGCAGATGACATAAAGGAGTTGAGACAAGTAACCATAGATGTTCAAACAAATTACCCTAATAAATTCAATAAGGTGGTTAAAGTGATTAGGGATATTAAGAAGACACTAGGTGAGCACAAAGAAGAATTTGAGAGCATACTCAGAAAAATAGATAATTTTATGGGAATGAAAGTCACAATAAATGAAATTAAAAATACACTGGAGGCATATAACAGCAGATTAGAGGGGACAGAATAAAAGATTAGTGAGTTAGAAGACATGGCTTCAAAAAGTGAACATACAGAAGATCAGAGAAAAAAAAGAATGGAAAAAATTGAACAAGGCCTCAGGAAACTAAAGGACAGCAAGAGGCCTGCAAACCTACTTGTCAGGGGTGTCCCAGAAGGAGAAAAGAAGGAAAAAGGAGTAGAAAGAATATTTGAAGAAACAATGGTAGAAAATTTCCCAACCCTATTGAAGGACATAGATAACCATGTCCAAGAAGCACAATGTACTCCCATCTGAGTAAATCTGAATAGACCAAACCCGAGACAAGTACTAATCAGAATGCCAAATGCCAAAAATAAAGAAAGAATTCTGAGAACAGCAGGAGAAAAACAACTCATAACATATAAGGGATACTCAGTAAGATTAAGTGCTGATTTCTCATCAGAAACCATGGAGGCAAGCAGGCACCTGCATGGTAAATTTAAGATACTTCAAGAGAAAAACTGACAACTAAGAATCTTACATCTGGCAAGATTGTCTTTCAGAAATGAGGGCAAGTTTAGAATATTCACAGATAAACAGAAACTGAGAGGGTTTATAACAAAAAGACCAGCTTGGCAAGAAATACTAAAAGGAGTGTTAGAGCCTGGGAAAAAAAGACAAGAGAGAGAGGCTTGGAAGAGAATTCAGAAATGAAGATTGTATCAGTACCTGTAACTAAAAGTGTCAAAAGAGTGTTGAAAATAAAATATGACAGATAAAACCCAAAGGTCAAAATGGGTGAAGTAAGAACTGCCTTTACAGTAATGACATTGAATGTTAGTAGATTAAACTCCTCAGTCAAAAGACATAGACTGGTGCAATGGGTAAGAAAATATGTGCCATGAAAATGTTGTCTGCAAGAGCCTTACCTTAGACACAAGGATACCAATAGATTAAAAGTGAAAGGTTGAAAAAAAGATATTCCATGCATGCAGTAACCAAAAAAGAAAAAGAAAAAGAAGCCAGAGTAACTATACTTATATAGGGTGAAATAGACTTTAAAAGCGAAATTGTTATTAGAGACAAGGAAGGACATTATACATTAATAAAAGGGGCAATTCACCATAATGAAATAAAAATCATAAATATATATGTGCCTAAAAGGGATGCCCCAAGTTACACAAGTCAAACACTGACAAAGCTGAAGGGAGAAATAAATATCCCTACAATAATAGTTGGAGACTTCAATATACCACTCTCAGTATTGGATAGAACAACCAGGCAGAGGATCAATAAATAAACAGAATGCTTGAATAATATGATAAATGGACTAAATCTAATAGACATGTATACAGAATATTGCACCTCAAAACAGCAAGGTATACATTCTTCTCAAATGCTCATCAATCTTTCTCCAGGATAGAGCATATGTTGGGTAACAAAGCAGATCTCAATAAATTCAACAAGATTGAAGTTATACAGAGTGTTTTCTCTGATTATAATGGAATAAAACTGGAAATCAACAAAAAACAAAGAAAGGGAAAATTCACAAATATGCAGAGATTAAACAGCAGACTTTTAAATAATCAGTGGGTCAAAGAAGAAATTTTGAGAGAGATGAATAAATATCTTGAGGCAAATGAAAATGAGACCACAACATATCAGAATCTGTGGGATGCAGCAAAGACAGTGCTGAAGGGGAAATTTTTAGCCCTCAATGCTTACATTAAGAAAGAATAAGGAGCTAAAACCAATGATCTAACTACACAGCTGGCAGAACTAGAAAAAGAACAGCAAACTAATCCCAAAGCAAGTAGAAGTAATGAAATAACAAAGATCAGAGCAGAAATAGATGAAATTGAGAAAAAAATAGAATTAACAAAATCAAAAGTTGGTTCTTTGAGATTAACAAAATTGATGAACACTTGGTTAGACTGAAAAAGAAAGAAAAAGAGAAGATGCAAAAAAAATGAAATAAAAATAAAATGGGGACATTACTACTGACCTCACAGAAATAAAAGAGATCAAAAGAGGATACTAGGAACAACCATATGGCAAAAAAAAACAGACAATGTAGATGAGATGGAAACTTTCTAGGAACATATGAACAAACTACACTGACCCTAGAAGAAATAGATGACCTCAACAAATAAATCACAAGTAAAGAGATAGAAACAGTCATCAACCAACTCCACAAAATGAAAAGCACAGGAACAGATGGTCTCACAGGTAAGTTCTACCAAACATTCAAGGATGATTTAATACCAATCTTATTCAAGCTCTTCCAAAAAAGTGAACAAGAAGGAATGTTACCAATCTCATTATGTGAAGTCAATATCATCCTAATACAAGCCAGATAAAGAAACTACAAAAAAGTAATTACAGACCAATTTCTCTAATGAAAATCAATGCAAAATTCCTCAACAATATACTTGCTAATAGAATCCAAAAACACATTAAAGAAATTATTCATCATTATCAAGTGAGTTTTATACCAAACATGCAAATGTGGTTCAACACACAGAGTAATACACTGCATTAATAAATCAAAGAAGAAAAATCATGTAATCCTATCAATTGATGTAGAAAAGGTATTTGACAAAACACAGCATCCTTTCTTGATAAAAAATACTACAGAAGATAGGAATTGAAGGAAACTTTCTCAACATGATAAAGGCCGTATATGAAAGATCCATAGCTAACATTGCACTTAACACTGAATGACTGAAAGCTTTCCCATTGAGATCAGGGACAAAACAAGGATGATCACTGTCATCACTGTTGTTCAATATAGTGCTAGATGTTCTAGCTAGAACAATCAGGCAAAAATAAGAAATAAAAGGCATACGAATTGTAAAGGAAGAAGAAAAGCTTTCACTATTCACAAATGATATTATCCTATATCTAGAAGGTCCCAAAAATTTAAAACAAAACTGCTAGAGTTATTAAACAATTTCAGTAGTTAGGATACAAGATGAAGACACAAAATTCAGGGGTGCTTCTATACAATCATAATGGGCAATCTGAGATGGAAATCAGGAAAAAAATTCCATTTAAAATAGTGACTAAAAGAATCAAATATTTAGGAATAAACTTAACAAACAGTATAAAACACTTTTATTCAGAAAACTACAAAGCATTTTTAAAATAAGTTAAAAATGGCCTAAATAATTGGAGCAGAATTAATGCTCATGATTGGAAGACTAAATATCATTAAGATTTCAACTCTACCGAAATTGATATACAGATTCAATCCAATCTCAATAAAAATCCCAGGAGCATTTTTTAAACAAATGAAAAACAAAATTATCACATTTATTTGGAAGGTTAAGGGGTCACAAAAAGCCATAAGCATTTACAAAAGAAAAGCAATGTTGGTGGACTCTCACTGTTGTTCTTTAAAATACCTTACCTAACTACAGTGGTAAAAACAGCATGGTATTGGCATAAAGATAGACATATAGACCAATGGAACTTTATTGATGGCTCAGAAATAGACCCTCACATGTATCTATGGTTCAGGTGATTTTTGGCAACCATGTCGAACCTACCCACATAGGGCAAAAGAGTCTATTCATTAAATGGTGCTGGAACAACTGGATGGCCATTGCAAAAGAAAGAGGACTCCATCTCACACCTTATATAAATATTAACTCAAAATGGATCAACGACCTGAATATAAAAGCAAGAATCATAAAGCTTCTAGAAGAAAATATAGGAAAAAAAGACTTGGTGGTAGGTGTTGCATTCTTAAACCTTATGCCAAAAGCATGAGCAATCAAAGAAAGCATGGATAAATGGGACCTCCTTAAACTGAAACACTTTTTTGATCCAAAGGACTTCATCAAGAAAGTGAAAAGGCAGCCTACCCAATGAAAAAAAATATTTGGAAACCACATATTTGATAAGGGTTTGATTTCCATTCTAAATAAAGAGATCATACAATGCATCAGTAAAAGAGTAAGCAATCCAATTAAGAAATGGGCAAAAGATTTAAATAGACGTTTCTCAAAAAGGGGAATATAAATGGTCAAAATGCCCATGAAAAAAAATGTTCAATGCCATTAGCTATTAGGGAAATGCAAACCAAAACCACAGTGAAATATCATCTCACACCATATTGAATGGCCATTCAAAAAAAGAAAAAAATAGTGCTGGAGGGGATGTGGAGAAATAGGAACACTTCTTTACTGTTGGTGGGATTGTAAAATGGTGCAACCTCTGTGAAAGACAGTTTGACAGTTCCTCAGAAATCTAAATATAGAACTGCCAGCAAGTCCTCTACTGGGAATATATCCAGAAGAACTAAAAACTGTGACACTTACAGACATCTGTACACCAATGTTCACGGCATCATTATTCACAATTGCCAAAAGGTGGAAACAACCTAAGTGTCCATCAACCAATGAATGGATAAATAAAATATGGTATATACATATGATGGAATACTATGCTACAGTAGGAAGAAATGAAATTGGGACACATATGATAACATGGATGAACCTTGAAAACATTATGCTAAATGAAGCAAACCAGACACAAAAGAACAAATATTGCAAGGTCATTAATATGAACTAAATACAAAGAATAAACACATGGACTTAAAACCTAGAGTATAGGTTATTGGGAGATAAGAAGAGGGATAACTGAGAAGGACTTCTGATGCTTCCGTATATAGAAGTTTTAATTAACTTGACTGTAAAAGTGTGGAAATGGATAGAGTTGATGGTAACACATTATAGTGAGTAGAAGCTGAATTTTAAATGGGATTGTGGCTGAAAAGAGTAGTCTAGGTATGTAAAAGCCAATTAAAAGAAAGTTAGAGAATAATCTAGGGACTGGATTAACATAGTGAACCCAGAGGTAGATGATTATTGTGGTTGATGTACAGATGCAAGAGTGTCCTTCTGTGAGCTAGAGTGGATTTACATCACTATTGCAGGGAAGTCGGAATGTGGAGAAGCATGGGAAAAATACAACTGGTGTGACCTATGGACTGTGGTTAACAGCAATACTGTAGCATTCTTACATCAATGCCAAAGATGTACAGTGTTGATAATGGGAGAGTATGAGAAAAGCGTGCCAAATGTATACTATGGATTGTGGTTGTTGGTAATAGTCTAACGATATCTCATAATCTATAAGAAACATTCCACCACAGTGTGGAATGTTGGTGAAAGATGTTGTATGGGAAGTCTACACATGTGCATGGTTGTTTTGTAAGTTCACAACCTCAGTAATAAAAATATATTAAAAAATAATAGGGTGGGTTGGGGAAAAAATACACCAAATGTAAGATATGGACTATAGTTAGTAGTAATATTTTGACAATGCTATTGCATGGTTTTTAAAAAATGTTTCACATGATGCAAGGTGGAGAGGTGATGTCTAGGAGACTTGTATGATGATATGCATGTTTATTTTGTAAGTTTACAACTTTTACTAAACACTTATTGTTTATGAATGTTGATGTATGAATGATATACTTCAATTAAAAGTATACATTAAAATTATTACCAATTATACACATATACATGCATAAAATTTAAGAGGGAATACTTCTCCATTCACTCTATGAGATCAGCATTACTCTAATGCCAAAACCAAAGATATTAAAGAGAAAAAAAATTACAGACCTTATCCTTCATTAATATAGATACAGAAATTCTAAAAAAATTTATCAAATTGCATCTAACAATACATAAAATGATAATACATCATGACAAAGTGGGGTTTATTTGGTGAATGCTTTGTTGATATCAACATTGGAAAATGAATGAATGTAACCCACTGAATTAAAAAAACAACAGGCAAAATTGATCAAACAGACACAGAGAAGTCCTCTTTTAAAATTCAACACCCATTACTGAGAAAAATACTGAGAAAA
>JAQZBX010091192.1:0-12419 GCA_029593785.1 Cabassous unicinctus
TATATATATATATATATATATAATAACATTTACGTAAGCAAATGCACATATATGCATTTGTATATCTATATCATTTTAGAAATATTGGTATGTATTGTGAAAAATCTGATTTTTACCCACAATAAAAAATTTAAAAAAAAGAAGTAATAAAACTTTTTCTCTCATCCCCAACCAGAAAGTTTCCCTGAGGGTATTATTCAATAAGAAATAGTAAAAAGAACAAAACAACTCAGACATGTGCTAGACACAAAAGGAAAGGTAGCAATGAGTAACAAGAAACACAGAAATGTACTAAAATATATGGAGTATTTCTAATGCTCCCCAGGCAGTGTGATGAGTATTTTGCTTGCATTATTTTATTTAACTCCTGTGAGATAGACAGTGTTATTATCCTTTTTTGGCTGATAGGAAATGTGAAGTACAAAAGATTAGCTTGCCATATGAAATACCTAGAATAAGTAAATTCTTAGAGACAGAACGTAGATTGCAGACTATCAGGACCTGGGGAGTTTTTGCTTAATGAGTGCAGATTTTTTATCTGAGGTGATGAAAATATAGTACAATATTGTGAATGTAATAACTATTACTGAATTTTACCCTTGAAAGTGGTTAGTTTGGGAAATTTTGAGTTGTATATATGTTACTAAAATAAAATTTAAAACAATTAGCTTTCCCAATTTCCCAAAGTTAATCTCAATTTATACACAAGAAATGTACTTCATATTCTCTTAACTTTTAAGATCATTTTGAATGACACTCTCAATTAAAATATGAAAGAATTAATACACAGAGAACTTGATGTTCTAATTCTCAGAGCTTCAGTGACACTCTAAGAATATATTTTGTCATATATATCTCCTGAAGTGTAAACATAATAACAGTTGCTGAAAATTGTCTTTTCTAGAACTCACATTGCCTCATCAGTGTTATTAATGAATCTGGTGCTGTCAGTTACATATTTCCATCCCCCTTCTCTTCTGGTAAAGACAATCCCTACCTCTTTGCAATATATCTTCTGCTACTGAGATTTTGCAGTGAACCCTCTAACGCAGAAATTCTTGACATGAGTTTTCATTTTCTGTGATTTCCTGCAAGTAGTCGTGGAATTTCTGGAGATCTAAATGTTTCAAAAAGGCTTAAAATTTTTACTTTTGCTTATGTTAATCCTAATGTCTCATAGATCTTCTAAGAATAAAAATGGACTAAGCATTCATTCAGTATATATTTTAACCACCCAGTGCTCTTGGAACTCTGGGTTGATGGGTAGTTAGGGAAGTTAACAGGATTGTGACTTTTTCTTCCTGTCAGTAAGCCAAATGGACAACACCCTTTACACCTTTTCCTTACCTTTTTTAACTGCTTGAATTCTCTTGGCTTGTTCCTGTTCAATGCTTAATTCACCACCAAAAAAGCAAAAACAGAAAAAAAAATTCTCTTTGTAGAGAACACACTAACTCTAATTCTTGCAGGTTAAGCAGTTGGCTTAGTAAGAATGTACCTTAGAGGAGGTCGTCCATTTTGTGAAGGAAACCCTTTACACTTTCTCAGGCTTAAGAAAGTTATTCTGCATTTCTGCATGCAGTGGAAATGTCTTCTTAGTTATTTTTTATTTTTCTTTAAAGGCAAATAGCCCAATTTGTTACATCAGGGTAAAATACATTTCAAACTATAGAGTAGGTCACTGTAGTGCAACTGTAATATTGACCACAGTTATTTCTAATTGTAGGGTCTCTATACTGGGCTCTGGAGGAAACATCCTGACTTATTATAAATAGAGTTTATATCTTGTTGTTTGGTCTCTGGTCACTACATCCCTGGTGTCATTTCATTGTAGTCGACTAATTGCTTCCTTATGAACTAAGAAGTTCACCTTATTTTTCACATATCTCCCTGCACCTTTGGGACACCTGGACCCAGTCCCACATTCCCAACTACCATTAAACGTCCTTCTTCGGTCTCCTCTGGCAGCTAGTGGTTTGGTGTACTTGGAGGGAATTGAAAGAATCCACAAAATAGCTGCTTCGCTCAACCTCTGGCCCCACCATCCAGAAGGAATGTGTTACTATAAGTAACTAATGTGATCTGAGTTATGGAAATGGGTCTCAGTGCAAGAGGGAGATGGAAAGAAGCAGGGCTGTCTTGATTGGAGTCGTGGTGCTGTGGCTTACAGATTATTTGGCTCACTGACTATATCTTTATGTATCTCCACATTTTCATTTTTAAGTGGCAATGTAATTCCTACCTCAAGGGTGGCTGTGGAGGTAAAATAAAATAATGAATGTGAATTCCTGAGCCCAATGCCTGGAATATATAGATGAGTAATCCACTACCACATTCTTCCTTACACTCCAGAATAAGAAATAGATATCAGCTTATATAGCTTAGATTCTGACTTTTATCATTTAAATTATCTATACCACTTTGAGGAGATGTTCACTTCAATTTACCTCTCAGTACAATGCAATTAACGCAATTTGTGGTACATGCTAGGGAAAACAAATACTTAAAAGGTGTGCTGTTTCCTCTCATGCAATTCAGAAAATTTAATTATGATGCATTATTTTGGTTAAAAGTTTTATCTTTTGTTTTTGGTTTGTTTGTTTCTTTTTGGTACCCTAGAGGGAGAATATAGTATGTTCCTATCAACACAAAGTCTGAAACATAATGGGCATACATTGAAGATTTATTTGATAAATAAACTCTCATCTTAAGTGTGAATTGGTTGCTTTATGAGTGCAGAATGTTATAAATTAAATCAGATTGAGATTTGTACAGTGGGAGTGTGGGTTGGGTTGGAAAAAAGGTCACATGGCACTAAGAGATCCCTGGTAGGGACACAGAATATAAAAACCTTAGCAGAATACTTGAAAGTCTTGTGGGGATATGGGCAATTCTTTCTTGTTAGTTTGTGCTCAAAGTGGTAGAATGAGACCATGGGCCATAGAGGAATAATTAGATTGTGTGCAAGATAAGTGGTAGGGCCTGGCCAGCCCCAACCTATGAGGCAGGACACCCCAGAGAGTTCCAGAATAAGCAGAGAACCCATTTCCAATCTGAGGTTGAGTGTCATTCAAAGAGGCACCAGACATGTGATGCTATATCCTCCTTCCACTAGGATAGGGACCATGAGAAATAGGGATACAATGCAATCTCCATGGAGAATTCTGAGAATTCACATGGTATTCAGCCTTGCAATGCCATAAGAGGCACACCATTGAAAGTTAGGTTGCAATGGACTCTTCTTAGATGCAAAGGGTCTCTAAAGCTAAATTATTGAGCAACTAATAAAGACAATGCTAACTAATAAAGACATGACCTCCACTCTAAAGAAGCTTGAAAGCAGTTGGTGTAAAGAATGAGGCAGTATTTTGAATGATGGAGAAAACCGATTCAGCCAATCTTCTCCTTGGTCATGAGTAGAGAAGACTACGAATGAGTAATAATAGCAACTAATATTAATTGAGCATGCACTACTTGACAAGTGCCCTCCTAAACATATGTATTTTCCAATTTTTATGAAGTATTTCCATCACAAATGAGTAAACTGGGTCCCTGAGAAGTAACCCAACTCATCCAAATAACTAATACAGTTCAGAACTAGGATTCAAACACAATTTTTACCAGACACCAGAATATGCATTGCTACCATTTTGTGTTTCTGCATCTCAAAAGAAATTAAGAGTTTGTTAAAAATGTCCTTCTGCATTAAATATGGATAACACATAAAGTACAATAATTGATAATGGTTGTTTGATGTCCTAAAAAGAGCAGGATGGCCATATTGAAAATTTGGAAGTCCACATGGGACTTTCAGGTATTCTGCTAGTTATATATGTTCTGATAGAATTATCTAAGTCTTATGCTTGCTTCAGGAGCATATATACTAAAATTGGAATGTTACAGAGAAGATAAGCATGGCCCCTGTGCAAGGATATATGCAAATTCATGAAGTGTCCATATTTTTTAAAAACAAACAAACAAACAAACAAACAAAAACAAAAAAGAATGATCTAAGTCTTAAATCTACCTCCATTTTACACATAAGCACATTTTACCTATAAACATGGTGTATTGTTTCATGGACTTTACATATAACAAACTAGACACACATGTAGCTCTTGGGTAACTCAAGGAAGAAAAATGGCTCAGAGTTTTACAAAGAGCTGTTCATCATTTTGTAACTAATATCACGAGTAAGAATGTTGCAAGAATGGATGAGGTACCTAGATAATGCACGTTTATCAGTCTGGATATTTATTTGTCACATCTGTGGAGATTTTGCATATCTGTGCATGTAGTCATGCCTGACCAATTAGTTATTAAAATACATTTATATTATAAATTATTTTCTTTAGCCAGTGTAAGATGTGGCTACAATTTAACACACCATGTGTAAATAAAAACTACATGTAAAAAGAGAGAATTAGTAAATTAGCAAAACATATAATTAACCTGTCTGGACATGGAAAAGCTCATTAATTCTCTCTCACTTCCTTTGAAGATTCAGTTGGATCACAAATGTGAAAGTGTCCCATAGACTCCCTAGGGGAAAAAAAGGTCTCAAGAGTTGTCATTTTCCTTCCCCTGACTAAGGAACTATGCTTTCAGACAAGATCAAATCTGATTAATTTGTTTTGTAATTTTAAATTTCAAACACATGCCACAAAGGTAAGATTAAGATACATTTTAAATATGGTCGCTCCATGAGACTTAGAAAGTATCATCTGATTTGAAAGGGCTTTTAGGCATCAGCAAAATATCTTTTTCAGTGATCCCCTAATCACATCCTAAAAACAATCAATGCCGAGCTCATGACTGACATTCCTTAACATAGCATCCGAAAATAATTTCCCTGTGTTTCCTTCTTTCATCATTAAGATCAAAGGAAAAGAGTGCAATTCCTTAGGGGTTGACAGGTAATCAAAGCTCTGAGTCTCTTGTGAGTGCAGAAAGCATTTCAACATGTTTCTTCTTGGGATTGAATGTGACTCAGACTTAAAAACTTCCCCCACACAGGAACGAGGGAAGGATGAGCCAATAGCTCTGAGACAACTACCAATGCATTTTACCATCTTTGGATTCTTAGAATATTTCTTCAGTAGAACCGATCAAGAGAAGAGGGGACATTCAACTTCTCATCAACAGGTAGAAAATACGCAGGGTCGCAAGTCAGTATCTGGGACAGAAAAAGAAAGAGAAGTGACCTTTGGGAAGGGGTACATTGCACCACCCAGTGCTCCTTTGAGCATGGGTTCTGCTTGGTGCTGGGTCCATGCCATTTTAAAACTTCAGAAGACACAAGCCATAGCTTTGACTTTTAGGAATTGTGCAATAGGTTTGGAGTCAGAGAATGCTGGAATTCAAATGTTTTGTAGAGTCAAAGAGTCTGTATTCTCCACCCCATCCATTTCCCAGATAAGGAAGCTGTATCCAATGCAGCAATTAAAAAATGACACAATGTGTTAGTGGCAGAAAGAGGAACTGCAGACTAAACCTCCAGACTCTTACCATAGTATTCTCCTATAACCATGCAAAAGCAGATAATACATAGAATTTATGAAATATATTTGACCTGTGTTTATCTTTATAAAATAATACTTTTGTCTTCCATGAAATATTTGAGTTTACTTTAAAGTATGGAATTTGTTTATTTTCTCCCACTTCTACAATTTCTAAAACAATCATATCAGCTGAATTTTAGCTACATATATTAATCAGGAAATTGTGAACATTTTATTTTGCAAAGCCCTGGTTCTGTGTTTAATAGTCTCATCTCTACTTACTTAATCACTTAATGGAAGTGCTGTAGAGCTAATACCACCTCTTTCCTAAGGGTGAAGTCTTCTCATGATACCGCTATGGCATAAGCATTAAACTTCTTTTATCTAGGAGATTTGAGAGCACATTTGTCCACTGTATCAGAAATCTATACAGATGCACAATGGCCAAGAGCACTAAGCAACTGGCAAATGCCAGTCACTGAATTCAGCACTTGGCATTTAGTCTAACCAATTTTTCATATAGTCATTGAAGTAGTCATTATTAACCTTATTTAATAGGTAGAAAGCATAGATTCCCAAAAGGTAAGTAATATTCTAGAAATCAGTAAGGAAAAATCACAGACTTGATTTGAGTGTCCAAAATAATAGAGTAACAAGGAGGATGTTTTATGATTGGTGAAGCCCCTTCTCATTCACTGCCTCATTGAGCCAGCATATGGAATCTATAAGGGAGGAAAGAATGATTTTATAATCACATTTTCCAACTGAGGTAAATTAATTGGCCAGCATACACCCAGTTCAGGTGTGTAGCAGAGCCCTGAACCCTGGGGCTCTTTCTTACCAGGCACTCATACATCTCTCACTGCTGCAGCTATCACCCCTACATGATCAATATCAATATTTGGGTCTCTTTCCTCATCTATTCAGTGATGAGTTTGGATGGACTGTAATTCTATGCTTAACAATAGGGTTATTTTCTTTTCCTCTATAGTAGAAAAAGAAGCTGACAATTGGAGAACAATCAAAGCCTCTTTTTCTCTGATGTATCATTTTCACATTCCTGTGTGAGGCAGTGGGAGAAAGAGGAATCAACTGAGCATGGTATGGGAAATTGGCAGTCCCAGATTCAATGATTGACTCTTCAACTAACTTATTGCATGACATTGCAAGTCCTCTTAGTCTGTCAAGTCTTTGTTTCCTCAACGACCTAACCTATAAAAACGATATATGTATTTACATGTAGTGAGAATGAAGCTGAACTTGACTAGGGACAAGTACTTTGTTCTTTTTTAACAGCTTTTTGAGCTATAATGAACATACAGTAAATTGCACATATTTAATGTGCACAGTTTGTTAAGTTTTGATATATGAATACATCCATGAAACCATCACTAAAATCAAGGTAGTGAAGTTGCCCATCACTGCAACAAGTTTCCTCATGCTTCTTTGTGTAATCTTTCCCTCCTGTTCCCCCACACTCAGCCCGCCCCCCCAGCAACCATTTTGTGCTTTATGTCATTATAAAGTAGCTTACATTTTCTATTTTATAACTGTAATCATATAATATATACACCTTTATGTCTGAATTTTTCAATCAGCATACTTGTTTTGAGAGTTCTTCTGCATCCAGCATTATGTTTATATCACTAGATCACCCCTTATAATCGCTGAGTAATATTCCATTTTATGGATACACCACAATTTGTTTACCCAGTCACCTACAGATGGGAAATTGAGTTTTATGTTTGCTCTTGTTTTGTTTTGTTTTTTTTTGGCTATTTCAAAACAGACAAACATTTGGCTGCTGTCTATGTTACTATGAAAATTTGTGTACAGTCTTTACATTGACATTTGTTTTCTTTTCTTCTGGTTAAATGCCTAAGTGTGATATGGCTAGATCAAATGATAGGTAGACATATATTTGAGTTTGTAAAAACTCCCAAAGCATTTTCCAAAGTGATTGTACCATTTCACATTCACAACAGCAGTGATTAAAATTCCGTTCTTTCCACTTCCTTGTCAATATTTGATATGGTCAATCTTTCTTAACTTAGTGATTCTAATAGCTGTGTAGTGATCATTGTGCTTGACTTTGAATTACCTTAATAACTAATGATGCTGAGCATCTTCTCATGTACTTACTTGCCAAACATATGTTCTTTGGTTAAATGTCTGTTAAAATCTTCAGCCCATTCTAATTAGGTTGTTGATTTTCTTATTATTCAGAGTTGATATATATATTTCAGGTCGTTTATCAGAATATGCTTTCTCCCATACTCTTTTCATTTGCTGTCTCTTATTTGACATAATATACACATTCATAACATATTAAGAATAAGTTGAACAGGAATAAATGCAAATTGGAAACAATAAGCTCTTGGACCAATACATGGTATTAATTATTCTTCATTAGAGCCTCTTATTTGTTAAGGCTAATTATATTCTATGTATAAATTGAAAGATGAGGGCCTTACTTCCACCACCCTATGACTTAAAGTAACCCGTTATAAATGTCCAAACTCCCATGAAAGACATATTTCAATATTTCTCTACTTTCTCTTCCTTTGTAAGCAGATCCAAACCATCAGACAATAGGACTTTCCACATATCCTTCTTGGATAATTGTATTTCCAATCCTAACTTCCACTGAACTGTATCCATGTTCAGCCTTCTGTTTAACAAAGGGTTGTTCAGCTAAATGCTCACATGGAGCCCTGTCCTCTGGGGACCCATTTCCTGAAAATTCAGGAGGGGTCCCTGATAGAGCTGCTTTGGCCCTAGTCTCAGAGGACACTATCTGGATAAGCTCAGAATTTCCCAAACATTCAATTTCTAGTTTCTTTGAGCTGAAGAGTTCACTTCTCAGCTTATCCTTTTCCTCTTGCATTTTACTATAAGCTGCCAAGAGAAGCCAGGTGGTAACCTCTGGACTTAGCTTAGAAATCTCCTCAGCTAACTATCCAAGTTCATTGCTTACAAGTTCCACTTTCAATCTGATATCAGAGCACAGTTTTTCCAATTTCCCTGTCACTTTATAAATTTCCAATTTCTGGTCACACATTCATCAATTATTTCTAAGCCCTCATTGGAAGTACCTTTAATGTCCATATTTTCACCAACAGTCTCCTCAAAGCAATCCAGGCTTTTTCTATCAAACACCTCACAGTTCTTCCAGCCTCTACCAATTATTTAATTCTAAAGCTGTCCAAACCCTTCCCTTATTTCAAATACCAACTTAAATACCCCTTGTCAAAAATACCACTCTCTCATCTACTGGACTGGTAAAAAACTGTCTCCTTTGAATAGCAAAATCACTTCATTTGTAAATTCTTTTATAGTTGTGTGTGTCAAGATTATAGTCATGCATGTGTAAATACATTACAAGAAGATGCTATATATCTGGGTATCGCTTATCATAATAGTGAACTCATAATGGACTCTTGATATATGTTTGTGAAAAGAAGATGAGAAGTAGTGTGTGTTGAGTATACTGTTTCAAAAAGCTAAAAACACTGCACAACTGCACAGCAAACTGAGGGACATACTAAGGGACTATACAGCTGAGCTCTGGAAGTAGCTGTGTTGTAATCTCTGTGTTTAATTCTGTTGGAACAGGTGGAAATGAAAACACCCTTCTTCACCAGCCCTGGCTTTAGCAGACTGAAACAGGAGCCCATAACAAAAATCAACATTGTGAATGGCATCTATGGGCAACATCTGAAATTCCACATTTCCAGATTCATCCCCAGACATTTCCTTCCACATCTCACCTTCCAAGTTTCCAAGACAAACTGAAATCAAATGCACCATTCTTTTTATTCCTTTGCTACAAACTTCTGTTTCATGTTTCAAATTAAGTGACACTTTGATCTAGTCTGCTTAAACTGATCAAGCAGATAACATGAAATGTGCTGGTTTTAAATGGGGAATTTATTGGTTTAGAAGCTTACATTCTGAGGCTATGAAAATGTCACAATCAAGACATCATCAGGATGTCTTGAAGACTGGCTACCAGCAACCCTGAACTTCTCTTTCACATGGCAAGGCACATGGTGGCATCTGCTTGTCTCTCTCTTCTTCTCCAGGTTTCATTGCTTCTAGCTTATTGCTTCCATGGCTTTTTTCTCCCTTCCTCTGAATTTCATTCTCTTATAAATGACCTCAGTTAGAGGATTATGATCCACCTGAATGAGGTCTTAAGGTAAGACCTTAACTTAAGTTTCTAATTGCCAAAAGATCTTATTTACATTAGGTCTACACCCGCAGGAATAGATCAACTGCAAGAACAAATTTTTATTAGGTACATTCAACTACAAACCATCACACACATCTTTTATGAATTATTGCTGGACTAACTCTCCAGGGTTTTCTCACATGAAAAATGGTACTAATAATACCTACTTCATGAATTTACTGTGAAGACTAAGCAAGATAATGTTACCATGGCCAGTTGTCCCTCTTGCCCAGGGAAGTTCTGGTTTTTACTCACTGTCATGGATTAATTGTGAATATTGCTACCTTTCATTCTCAAAAGTGCCCTAGTTCAGATGAAAACATATAGGAACAACCTAAGTGATATGATTAAGTACTTCAGGGCTTCATAATTGGAAGTGCTTTGTGCAAGAAAAGTACTGTGCATACAATTATGCTCTAACACTTTTAGGACTGAACCATGCCTCACACAAAAACATGTTAAAGTCCTATTACTCAGTCCTATGCATATGAACCCATTTGTAAATATGATCCCTGGTGATGTTTTTACTCAAGGGGAGGCCAATCAGAATTAGGGTGGACCTTAATCCAACATGACTGGAATCCTTATAAGAAGAGGAAATTTGGAAACAGTAGGAGGAGAGAGACAGGAAGAGAGACTACTATGAAATAAAGGCAGAAACAGTTACAGATTGCTGGCAAGCCACCACCAGAATGCTACAGACTTTAAAGAAAGCATAATCCCACTGACACTTTAATTTATTTCTAGCTTTCAAAATTGAGACAATAAATTCCTACTGTTTAATCCAACTAGTCTGTGGTATTTTTGTACAGCAGGCACAGAAAACTAAGATAAACACTAAAACATATGCATCTTAATGTAATCACTCCATCAGTCAATTCTGATAATTTGAGATAGGTTCATTTTTTATCCTCAATCCTGGAATATAATAAGTAATCAACATATGTTCATTGAACAAAAAATGACCATGTCCTGCTGTATAAGAGAACTATTAAAAGCTAATCTCACTTTAGCACTTTATTTCTTCTTACAGCTGAGTAATATTCCATTGTATGTATGTACCACATTTTGTTAATCCATTCATCTGTTCATAGGCACCTGGTTGATTTCAACTTTTGGCAATAGTGAACAATGTCACTCTGAACATTGGTGTGCACATGTCTGTTTGTGTCTTTGCTTTCAATTTTTCAGGGTAGGATGAGCAGTACATGACCTCATTGATATGAATTAATGAAATTCAGCAATCTCAGAGAGCTATTCTCCATAAGATAGCTTTATAAGAAATAGAAAAAGAAGCAAAGTTTGTGAGCCATCACCCATACGGATGTAATCTATGGTAAAGCGATAGAGTGTAGTTGTGTATTGAAGGGATAGGACAGGAAGGTAGTGATAATATTGGGTTGGGAAGTGCAGGGTTGACAGGTGGGTAGATTGGGAAGGGTGCATCAGAAGGTCCAGCATACTGGGGGTAGGGTAGAAGAGAGACCAGGTGAACACTGGGGATTTGCGGGTTAGAGGCTGAAATTACAGATGTGGGAATGCTCTTATGGCAAAATGGCAAGGAAGGGACACTAGATTAGGGGATTGGTTGGCGGGGCATTTGGGACAAGGCAACCTAGAGAAGGCTTCTAGGGAGTGTGTGAGTGTTCATTCTGTCATAATGTTTTGTATCAGTGGATGGAGACCCACATAATGAGCAGAAAAGAGTTGGACTCCTATCTTTAGGAGGACCGATTTGTTCAGAGATAGACAGGCAGGATTCTCTCAAGAGCAAGGACAGTTCCTAATAGGGGAGGACAAACCACTGTGTCAAGACCTCTTGTTGCATGTAACTATGAATCTTACCATCCAATGAGTCAAGCCAGAGAGTCGTCATGGTCCCCGGAGGATGGAGTGGGAGGAACAGAATAGATCAAACAGGGGGTATTTAGTGCTCAATAGAATTGTTTTTCATTACTACACAGTGATGGACCCAGGACATGGTAAATATCATCAAAATATATAAAAGTGCACGGTCAAAAATGTAAACCACAGTGTAAACCATTGACAATGTTTAGTAGCTAAGTTTCACTATTTCTATATCAGTTATAATAATGTTACCATCCACATATAAAAAGGCATTGATATGGGGGGAGAAAAGGGGAAGGTTGTTGGGTATATGCGAGTCTACTGTATTATATGTGTGACTTTGCTGTGATGTAAAACTTCTTGAAAACAAAATGAAAAATAGTAAGACACTGGGGAATGAGAGGGGGAAGGTGCCACGGTATAGACTAGACACCATATATTGTAGTGATGAAAGACAAAAAGTCAAAAAAAATTTTTTATATTTTTCATTTTTAATATCATGATTTTTGAATTTTATTTTATAGTTAGTTTTTTAAAAATTGTTATGCATTTTATCCTTTACACTAAAACTTATCATTATTATTTAATTTTCCTTTTACTTGTATTCAGCTATTGTAGCAGCTTCATCCTTGAAGAAGCTTTGGATCACAGAAAGGTTAAAACAGGAGTTGGGGAGGATCATTGGTGTGGGGTGTCAGGGATGGGGTATGCATGGGAGGAAGTGTACCTGTGCACAATTATAAGGTATATAAAAATGTTCAGATGTTCACAGGGCATTGTCACAGTAGGTGGAGATTCACTGAATAAATGAGAAAATAGTGAATTCCCATCCTGGA
>JAQZBX010091193.1:0-12420 GCA_029593785.1 Cabassous unicinctus
CCACAGATTGTAGGGTCCTGGAGAAGAGTAAAATTCTACTCACAAAACCAGGAATACTTTTTATCTTTGGTTGACACAGCGTTCCTGATGGTAACAGAAGTATCAACTTTCTGAGCCTATCTGTTTTTCAGTGTTTTCTATACTTCCAATTACTTGAAACACATAAATCTATCTTCTTCAATAAGATGAGAATGCATGCTTAAGTTATTTCTCATAATTCTTTTTTAATTAAATTTTTTTTAAATTTTTGTAGATGACTAAATTACAAAAATGTTACATAAAAAATACAGAGGATCCCCATATGCTCTACCCAGTCAACTTCCCATATTTTCCAAAATCAACAACATCTTTCATTAGTGTGATACATTTGTTACAATAGATGGACACATATTGAAGCACTGCTACTAAAGATGGACATTTATTTAGATTTTAGTTTACAGTGTCTTGCACAATTTTATAGTTATGACAAAATATATAATGGCCTGTATCTGTCATTGCAATGGCAGGCAGGACAATTCCAATGTCCCTAAAATTCCCCCATATTACTCCAATTCTTCTCTTTCCTTCCCCTTAGAACCTCTGGTGGCCTCTGCCTTTAAATCAATGATAAAAGTTCTTCCATTGCTATAACAATAATAAGTGTATCATAGAATCATAATAAGTCTACTTTAGTCCATTACTCATTCCATAATGAACAATGGACTAATGTCAAAATTATTAAAAACTTTTATTTGGAAAGAGATTTCTGCTTGTAAAGAAGCCATACATGTAAACTATTTTGTTCCTGAAGTGATTGCAAAAGCACAGTCTTGCAGGATATAAATCTGGGAATTGATATATCAAATTGTTGGGAGTGAGAACACCAATGACACTATTTCCACTGGATAAATGTACACGATTGTGTATGTATAGCTTTGAAAAAGAAATTCAGAATATATTGTTTGCATTAATCTCTAAAGACATTGCCTAAGAAAGATTATGACAAACTCGTTTATGTGATAAATGATTTTGCTGGGAATCATAATTCAAGGAATGTGGAGTGAGGTGAGTCTCTTACTTGCACTGGAGAGACTTCCAAAAGGAAATGACAAGCTGAGGATTTTTAATTCTCAGTTTATGGTGCAATCAAATCAGAGGAAGTTTGTAAGACTAAATGAGTGAAATATCTTTCTAAGAAAATTGCAGTTCTGACGTGTATGACATCAGGTTCTGAATCTGTGTCTTAATAAATCCCAAATGGAAATGAATTCACAGCATTCCCAAAGAATGAGAAGTGAATGCAAATACATAAGCAATTATTTTCACAAATGACCAATAGCTCAGAGAAATCACTAATTTCAAAATGCCACTCTGGTTTGCCATTTGTAGTGATGGCCCAGGAATCAGGAAAGAAGTGAAGCATTAACCTTACTCTACCTCACAAAGGGCACAGTAGGTCTACATAAACACCTGCAATTGTGTCTACTATGTGGATTTAATTGTTTAAAAAGATAAAGTAGGAAAATGGGAAAACACCACATTGGTTTTATGATGTAAATGTGAACTATTTTTGTAAGAAGTGCTGAGAGAAATTACCTGAAAATGTCCATAACTTTGAAATTAATTTTTAGGAGACAACCTTGCCTCACTGGAAGAACCACAGAAATTATTGAGACCATCAAAGTTTGAAGAATCAGGGATTGTGCTGTTGATTACAACCTCACTCAATTTATGATTGACAATGTGCAGGAATAAGGAGCGTATCGGAGGTAGAATGTGGATTATTGTAACCCAGTCAGACAATGTTTCCAGTTCAGGACGTGACTTCTTTCTGGAGACAAAGAACAAAAAACCTGGCAGCTGGTTCACTGCCTTTGCTATGCGTGATTCTTTTTCACCAAAATCATATAAAACAAGCACTTGTTTTCATCTGGCAGTGACTGCAGTATACTCTCATCAGTCCAGAACTTGCTATAATTGTATACATTCAGAATTACCTGCATTAGGTATTTTACTGCTGGAAATCCAGGCAGCAGTTTCTGCCTTCAATACAATACAATAAGAGAGATCACATGATGCAAAATAATATAGAAGATACACGTGTCCTTGATATACAAAAATTAAATAAATAGAAATTTATTATTCGGCAAATTACAAATTAACTTTCACCACACTTATAAAGAATCTAGATTTAGATCTCCCAGTGTTTGATTTCTGTCAATCATGAGTACTTGCCTAAACTTGAGACTAATAATATTTTTATAGAGAGAAAGTTTCTCAGCTTTTTTAAGGCCTGCTTTATGTCCTTGTTTCTAAGACTGTAGATAAAAGGGTTCAGCATGGGAGTGACCACCATGTACATCACTGAGGCTATTGTGCTAACCCTTGAGTTTTGGGTAGCAGCAGAGCTAAGTAACACTCCAACACTTGTACCATAAAACAAGGTCACCACTGACACGTGAGACCCACAAGTACAAAATGCTTTACACTTGCCCCCAGCTGTTGAAATTCTCAAAATGGAGGATACAATCTTAGAGTAAGAGAATAGGATTCCAGCGAGTGGAATAACAGCCAGAAGTCCAGGTACAAGATACAGCACAAGCTCATTGAGGAAGGTGTCAGAACAAGCAAGTGGGAGGATCTGATTAAGTTCACAGAAAAAGTGGGGTATTTCCAACTCTGTACAAAAAGACAATTGCAAAACCATTAAGCATTGTAAAAGGGAGTCCAGAACACTCAATACCCAGGATGCCAGCAGCAGGAGGCCACAGACCCAGGGGTTCATGATGACCATGTAGTGCAGGGGGTGGCAGATGGCCACAAAGTGGTCATAGGCCATCACACTCAAGAGGAAGTCATCTAACTGTCCAAAAAGCATGTAAAAATACATCTGACTGAGGCAGTTTTCAAAAGTTATGATTTTGCTCTCTGTCTGGATGTTCAGCAGCATCTTTGGGACAGTGGTGGAGGTGAAACAGATATCTGAAAAAGACAGGTTGGAGAGGAAGAAGTACATGGGTGTGTGGAGGTGGGAGTGTGAGATGACAGCCAGGATGATGAGCAGGTTCCCCATGAGCGTGACCAGGTACATGGACAGGAAGAACCCAAAGAGGAGGGGCTGCACTTCTGTATCTTCTGAGAGACCCAGGAGGATGAATTCTAAAACATATGTTTGCTTTTCTCTTTCCATGTAGATGGTGAATTTCCTGGTAAAGATATCAGAGCAATGTTAATTTAGCCACAAGCAGTGATCAGAAAAATGTAATAAATGGTATAGTTTGTATTATAAACACTTTGTTAATATTTTTATTGATTAATATAGATCTAGTGCCCTTATCTGAAAATGTCAGGGAAAACATATATTCCTGCTTCTCCTTGATACTTTTGCTGATGAGAAATCCTTGTCCATAATAGAAAACACTTTGTCAAGGCAATATTTTCCATTACAAATTCTCTCTGACTTTATTTTAATCAACAAACATTATGATCAGTCTTTTTGTACCCTGTGACAAAAAGGTGAAGGAGAAGAGCACAGTTGTAGGAACCACATTACATGGTTGCAACACTTACTACAAAACCACAATAATTAAAGAGAATCTTATTGATTAAATAGACTAATAAACCCACACAAATGGGGTCCAATGCTGTTTCACAGAGGACAAGGGCAATTCATTGTAGAAAGTATGGTCTTGGAGCTGGAACTGTAGAATGTAATCATGCCAAACATAAAAGGAACTTAGGTCCATATTTTATTCATTTCACAAAAATTAAATCTAAAGAATCATATCACTTAAAAGTAAAATGCATTGTAAAAGAGCTAGACTAAAACATAAAGAAAATCTAGGGGCCCATGTTATGGTAATAAGTTTTTAGGTATAGCAACCAAAGCCTGAGCTAGAAGAGAGTAAAATTTATGTTAGTTTTTATTCAAATGTAAAATTTCTGCTCTGTGAAAGACATTGATAAGAGATTTTAAAAATTTTAGATATTTGGAAAAAATATTTTAAAAACACATCTGATAAATGATTTGTATACAAATGTACATATTACTCTTAAAACCACAAAATAAGAAAGCAAATGCTGAATTTAAAAATGGGCAAAAGCCCTGGAAAGAATCCTATCCTAAGAAGATATACACTTCCCAAATTAGCATACAAAAAGGAGCTCAAAATCCCTGGCACCTGGTATTATTACCAAGTGCCAAATAGAAATGCATCTGGAAAAAGACTTGACCAAAGGAGAGAAATATTAAATACAAATGAGTTTTTAAGACTAAGAGATTTCAAAGTGAGTTGGGGGGTCATTCCAGAGGTTAAGCTTATGCAGGACTCAGGAGCATCTCATTGACTGCCACAATGAACAGAGCATCAAACAGCAAGGAACCTGATGGCTCCAGAGACATCTAGACCCTGTAAGCAGGGCAGAGAATCTCAGGAATTCTGCAACCTGTCAGTGGCCCAACTTTGGAATTTATGTTCCCCAGTATAAAAGAGACTCATTTATAGATTCCCAACACATGGCTCTTCTGTCCCTTTTATTTGAACCTATCATTAGCACTATTCCTGTTAAATATATGTCCGTGAGTCAAATCTTTAGTCTCACAAGTGCCAGTTGAGCCCTGAATCTAAGCAGAGTTTCAACACCTACTCTCCAGTTCACTGGATTCACCCAGGACAATGCACAAGGAGATGGTGATGGACAACGCCCAACACAAGGTAGAGAGAGTATCTGCAACTGCAAGCAAGGTAGTTCCATCCATTTGCCCATGTGATCTAAGCCCCCTCTAAATTAGAAATAGAGTGGGCATCACAATCCCAAAATTCTCAATATTTGGAAACGAACAATGGACTAAAACAGACTTAGTATTATTTTATCAATGGAGGAACTTTTATCATTGATGTGGAGACAGTGGCCACCAGAGATTCTGAGTGGAAGGAAACAGAAGAGCAGGTGTAAAACGGGTCATTTTCAGGACATTAGAATTGCCCTGCATGACATTGCAATGATGGATACATGCCATAATATGTTTTTCCATAACCTAAAATTGTGCAGGACAGACTGTTAACTATAATGCAAACTATAGTCCACGGTTAGAAGAAATCCTTCACTATGTGTTCATCAATTGTAAGAAATGTACCATACTAATGAAAGATGTTAATATTGGAGTGAGTGAGAGATGGAAGGGTGGGGCATATTGGAAACCCCTATATTGTCATGTAAAATTTATGAAATCACAACCTACTTTAAAGTTTAAATATTAAAATAAATAAATAAATAAAATTCATGTTGAGTATGTGCACTAGTACGTCTCTCTTTCATTGCTATTGAGAACACAAAATGTTTCAGCCAGAAGACAGTTTAGCAGTTTCTAGTAAAACTAAACCTAGTCTTACCATACAATCCAGCAATCATGCTTTTAAGTATATATGTGGCTGATGTGAAAACTTGAGTCTGTTCAAACCCCACATGCGAATGTTTAGAGCAGCTGTTTTTTTCATCTCCAAATCTGAAAGCAACAAGATGTTCTTCAATAGGTTACTAAGTGAACTCACTGTGCTGTGTCCATACAATGGAACATTGCTGAGATGAAAAGAAATGTTCCATCCTGCCAAAAAATATATGGACTAACCTTAAGTGATTATTGCTAATTACAAGAAACCAGTTTAAAATGCTGCATATGTTGATATCAATTATATGACCTTCTGGGTAAGGCTAAACAATGCGACAGTAGGATGCTCAGAGGTTGCCAGAGGACTGAGGAGAGAGAAGGAGGGCTGACTAGGTGAAGCACAGGGGAATTTTTAGAGCAATGCATCTATTCTCTATATCGTGTAATTGTAGAAACACAACATCATGCATTTGTTTAAACCCACTGAACTTGACAACACAAAGAGTGAAATTGATATATGCAAGTAAAAAATCATTTACAAGGTCAAGAGAATTCCACCTAGAATGAAAATGTTGCATATCTATCCAACTATATAAAAATGTATAATTTGCACTGACAAGAGAGGCTGAGGGCAAATGTGCTGAAAAAGTAATATAGGCTGTGAATGGAGCCTAAAAAATGCAGTCAAAAGAAACTGTGCATAAGTGTAGCACTCTAGTACAGTAGCATTCCACCATGTATGGATTAACAATTCTAATAATTATATACATGTACAGCAGAAAAAGAAATTCATAGACAGATGGGAGATGAGGGAATATATTTCTCACTGTGAAGTGGGTGCTTACAGATAAGCAAGGGGAGGAGGTTAGGATGTTCTGTGTGATAATGGTTTAGAGTTAGACACAAGAGTATGAACTCGTGTAGGTGAATATAAATGCAGAGGGTTGTGTGCAGACATATTTCTAGACATGCATATGTACAAGCTTAGTATACACAGATGTATTTCCTTATACTCTCTGCAGAGGGCCAAGTGTCCTCAGTATCAAGGATCACAAATAGTGCTCAGACCTTAGAAATAAACACCATTCTCCAAAAGTGAATTCTTGGAGAAATTCTGACACTGTGACAGAAATATGCAAGAAGCACTTGGAAAACCTTGTAGTACCAAAGAGTAAATAGGTACTAAAATAAACCCCTCAATGATAGGGTCATAGTAAAGAGATACAGAGTGCAGCTGAAAGAGCTCCCATGGCCAAAAGTGGAACAAATTGAACAAGAAAAGAAGTATTCCATCAAAACCCAAAATATGATAGAAATGTCATGAATCCATCCTGATACAAAAAATTGTGATTAAATAAATAAGAAGAGACAAACCTCTCATGCAGAAGAATTCAATAGTTTATGTGGCTATTGCTGTTTCAAGCCCATGGAGCATAAATCTCACTCCTGAAGACCTCCTCATGACTCTTTCCAAAGGTGATCTGAGGAAAGGCAGAGAAATGAGGAACTTTCATCTGAGGAACCTCAAAATATTGTTGATCAAGATAAACATCAACAATGAAAAGTCATGTTGATAGGATGCACCCTGGATACGATGTGATGAAATGACACTATGTCTGTGGTCTCTTCCTCCAAAAACCCATAATCAAGATAGAAATATGAGAAAATTCTAACTGAGGGATACTTTAAAATATACCTGATCTCCATTCCTCGAAACTATGCATGTTATCAAAGACAAGGAGAGTCTGAGAAGCTGTCACTGTCACAAAGGGATTAGGAGTTTATGAGAAATAAATGTGCGGTGCTATTTTGAATGTCAGATGTTAAGAGCATGGTGAAGTGGATGGCCGGTTCTTAGAAACTATCTCTAAAATTCTTGCAATTTTTCTGTAAATCTAACCCTGTTTTAATATATTGTTTATTAAGAATTTAAATTATTAGTGAAATGCAATATCCTAGGGACATCCAACTCCAAGATTCAATCCAGACACAATTACATGCCTTGTACAAGAATATCACCTTGCTGTAAGTCTCACATCCTTCATCCCTTGAATCAGAATAATAAAACTGATTTTATAGAGTAATTGAAAGAATTAAATAATGACTATAAAATGTCTGACATTGTGCTTAGTATTAATAGCCAATATTTTACACATTATGATTGAACCATACACAGATTCACTCCCACACCTTCCCCACATCCATTGTGCTATTTCCATCCTTCATCATCAACAGCAATACTCACATTGACCCAGAGTGACCTTTCCTCAGGGCAAGACTTTTTTTGAGCATCCCCTCCTATAAGCCAGCACTGACTCTCCAATAACTTCAAACATAAATAGCCAGCTTGACGAAAAATATAAGGATCTTTCTTATATTGCTGCTGCCAACCTGGCCATGCTGATGTTCCCCTTTCAATTGTCAGTCCCTCATTTTTGATCAGATATTAATAACTCTTTTAAAACCTCAGCACATTTGAGTCCCTGTTGACTCTTCTTGGGGTGCTTCTCCCTCTTTCTGATCCTGAAGTTACTCCAATCCCCCTTCAAGGCTCAGTACAATATAAAGCTCCCTTGTAAAGCTTTCACTAACCTCCACAGAATGAGTCCATTCTTTTCGATCCACTTCAACAAGATTTCAGAGCTGTCTCAGGATATTGGATAAACTCATTTCTATGTCCATAACCCCATTTGGATGTAATCTCCTTAATATGAGAAGCAAAGTCTTACTCATTTCTTTATTCCCAAAATTATGTTTAGAGCTCATCATGAAGCAATTGATGCCTAAACATTTGTTGAATGAGTAAAAGAAGAAATGAATGAAAAAAAAATCTATCTATTTCCACTCAGGCTTTTAAGAAGGCAGGAGTTTGTATTTTAAACTTTCTCTATGGTCATAACCTGTTGATGCCCTTCAAGCTACTACCAATAAAGGGAATCCATGGAGCTGAAATACATTCCCCCAGCACCTGTGAAGATTCTGTAACTCACCCTGAAATTATGAAGGCAGGTTCCAAGTTGACTAATGCAGATTCTTCCTTGAATGATGGATGAAGTTGGAAGTTCTGATCCCAGGAAGAAAAGGAAGATGGAACCACTCACAAGGTCTCTAGAAAACAAAATTGTGTTTTCTCTTCACCAGAGAATAGCAAAGTAGATTTGATATAGTGAAGGGGAAGCTTTCAGAGTTTCTGAGCCATTAGGGATTCCATTCTCATGAGCTGCATTAATGAAATATTCTCTTGTCTCAATACTCGCTGAGATACTTACTTCTCTGGAGGTAAGAAAGGAATGCACAATGCAAAATTGGGACAGTTTTGTCCCTGGAGACAGCTTTGGAGCTCCTTGTCCATCTCTTATCTCTCTAGACACTTACATCCCAAGAGGAGGTCACTCCTCTTTACCTGGGGGCTCTAGTATTGCCAGGTTTCCCATAATGATTTCCCTGTTGAGGATTCTGGAGAAAGATTCTGGATACACTAAAATATGCTATGTCTCCCATCTGTCGCCTCTGGAGTTGGCTCTCATAAATGGAGCCACCCTCTCTCAAGAGGACTTCCTCTTGTCTCGCTGCTTCTCCTTTCTCCCTTGTAGTTAGTAATATCTGTTCAACTCACACAATCATTTGTTTTCTCTGTCATTAACAAAGATATATTCAGCAATACTGTATGGTAAACCCTAAATTACTTCATGAGGATAGAGAGGAGTAAAAGTTACTGTGTTTCCTTGCAAACCATTCACAGTTAAACGAGGAAGATGTAAATGAATATAACACCCTGAGGGGGTACTACAGTCCTGGTGAATTTCATTTCCTTATGAATGCTGGTTGGATTTTCTATTTCTTCCCTTAGGTTTCTGGTGATTGTGATCGGAATTATATTGAACCTATAGATCATTTTGAGTAGCAGTGGCATATTTTTTTAAACAGGTTTATTCACACACACACCATACACTCCTTAAATATTGTACAGACCATGGCTGTCAGTTTAATCATATAGTTTTGCATTCATCAACACAATGAATTTTAGAATATTTTTATTACTCCAAAAGGAAAAATACCCTACCACATATAACCCCCTAATAATGACCCTTAGCAATGTTATGATACCATTGTTACAATTGATGAAAATATTACAATATTATTGTTACATACAGTCAGATTTTTATTTTTGAAGAAGCTTTTGATTCCATAAATCTTACATAGAAAACCTAGGGGAGGTAGCGGGCCAGCCCGAGGTGGGCTCGGCTGCGTGTCTGCGCTGCGGAGCTGCATTCCCCTGCTGCACCTGGGACGAGTCTTTCCCCCAGGGTGCGCTGATGCAGGGCTCTGGGTACATGGAACCATCACTCCAGGCCCACCAAAGCCTTGATTACAGTTTATTGAGCATGTTCTGTGTAGCAGACTGTGGGTCGAACGCCTTGCATCGAAGGCTCGTGGTCTTCACAGCAACCCTACAAGGCAAAGTGTTATCCCTATTTTACCACTGAGAAAGGCTCACAGCCAGAAAGACATGGAAATTGTGGATTCAAACTCAAATTCGAGTACATTGTCTCTGCACTTTAGAACTTGGGGTTTGACTTTAACCAGCCTCTGCCATCCCTAGTTGTGCTCTGGGGTAGCTTTGCAACCCTCAGTTTGCTCATCTGAGAAATGGGATTGATGGTACCTATCTTGGGGCGGGTGTGAAGTACTTTGCACCAATAAAGGGGGCCCCCAGACCTTCAGTTTGTCTTCCTTCCCCCGCTTCCCAAATGCAGGAGTTTGGCATTCCTGGTGTTCATTTTCCTTATGAAATTATCAAACTATGGGGAAATTTTCACCTGAGTGACCTTTGAGAATAAGTCCCAAATCTAAAAGGAAATAAAAGCCTTTGAATTTGTTTTGTTTTAAATGTTTATTGTTGCTTTGTTGGGGGGGGGGACGTGGTTTTACTTGAATAAGTCAGATTGACTGGGTGGGAGGGGGCTGCGGAAGACATAGGCCTGGAGAAATGGGTGCATTGCTGGAGAGAGATCTGGCTTATGCATAGAAACTGGACTGGGTGGATGAAGTGGTCTTTGGCTTAGCAGGGTCCTAACTAAAATTCCCACTGAATCCTCTTCTGTCCACCTTGGACACGGTCTGAATCTGTTTTCCTGGGTGACGTTTCAAAGGTTTCAGGGCCTTAGGAGAAAAGCTTAGGGCAGATAGCTGAAGGCAAGCAAGCAGCCAGCCAGCTTTGAAAAAGGATTTCTGGTAAAATGCAAATGTTGACATTTTAAAATAAAACTGCTTCATCACTCATTTAAATGTGTGTAATGGCATCTAACTACCATAATGATTTGATTTCTTTTGAAAAGAAATACACAAACCAGTTTTTATTTAACAGTCAAAATTTGACATTGTTCTTTTTTCCTCCTTGAACTCATATTTCCATTTGATTTCCTCTACAGAAGTTTTTTCTAGTATAGTAGATTTTATGCTTGAACGTCTTTGGTTTTTCATCCAACATCCCCGCAAGGAAAATGTATACAAACATTAAAATTTAAACATTTTTAAAGCTTGGTTAGTGATCATAGTGTTAAGCATTGTCTTTTGGAATGAGTTTTATGATTATTAAATACATGATTGTTCAAACCAGTATGAATATATCACAGTTTTGGTAATTGTTAAACAAAAAGTTCTATCGGAAATGCTTCTCATGCATTGATTGGAGCTTTTTTCTTCCTTGCATTAACCCACATATATTTGTTAGAATGAAACAGCTGTTTTTTATTTGTTTCTGTGGATGTAACCATTGAAAAAGTTTACATATGAAAAAGGACTCTTGATTTGAAGGTGTTTTGTGTGAGAGTGTCACTGAATTTTTTGAACACCTGAATAAATGGTTCAAAAAAACCACAAGTGATCTATTATTATAATAAAAAACATAGGGGTTCCTCATATGCCCCACTTCCTCCCCCTCCCACACTTTCCCACATGAACATCATCCTTCATTACTATGGTACATTTGTTAAAATTGATGAACACATATTGAAACATTGCTACTAAACATGGACTATAGTTATATTACAGTTTACTCTCTATCCCACACACATTTGTAGGTTATGACAAAATATATAATGGCCTGTATCTGTCATTGCAATGTCATGGAGGACAAATACAATGCCCCCAAAATGCCCCCATATTACAATTTTTCTTCCCTCTCCCTCCCCTTAGAAATTCTGGTGGCCTTTGCCTTTATATCAATAATAAAAATTCTTCCATTGCTGGAATAATAAGTCTATAATAGAATATTAATAAGTCTACTTTAGTCCATTGTTCATTCCTCAATCTTGAGGATTTGGGGCTGGTGATGCACACTCTGTCTCATATTGAAAGGGGGCTTAGGTCCAATGGGGCAGATGGATGGAACTATCTTGTTGCAGTTGCAGATACTCTCTGTTCCTTGGGATGGGCATTGTCCATCATCATCTTCTTGTTAGTTGCCTTGGGTGAGTCAAATGTACTGAAGGGTAGGTACTGCACCTGCTGAGTTTCAGGGCTCAACTGGCACAGGAATAGAACAAAGATTTAAGCCTCTGGGATATATATTTAACAAGTGCTAATTATAGGTTCAAATAAAAGGGATAGAATAGCCATCTGTAGCGAAACTTTAAATGGCTCAAATTCTATTACACTGAGGAGCATAAATTCCAGAGTAAGGCATACTGACAGGGTGCTGAATTCCTGAGCTTGTCTGCACTGCTTACAATGTCTGGGTGTATAGAACCCTCAGGAAACCCACTGACTGAGACACTTATTACTGTGGCATTCAAAGAAATCGTGCTGAGATATCCATGAGTGTAACCTTTGGAAGGACCTGCTGACACATACTGAAATCTCTTAGCCAGAAAATCTTATTTGTATTTTGTATTTCCCCCATTTGGCCAAGGTCTCTTTCATGGTGTATATGGGAATGCCCTGTATTTTCTGTGTGACTTTTCTGTAACCTAAAATTTCTTTGAATATAAAATGGAAAAATTAAGACACTGGAGGAATAGAAGGAAGAAATTGTCACTTACATACAAGAC
>JAQZBX010091194.1:0-12418 GCA_029593785.1 Cabassous unicinctus
GGGAGTGGCTCAGTCGATAGAGCCCCCGTTTACCATATGGGAGGCCCCGGGTTCGCTTCCCGGGGCCTCCTTGTGAGGGCAGGCCGGCCCGCGCGGCGCGAGGGGCTGATGCAGCGGGACCTCACAGCAAGGGGAAGATAAGCAGACACGGAGAAGACACACAGTGAATGGACACAGCAAGCACAAGCAGCAAGGGGGGCATAAATAAATAAATAAATAAATCTTAAAAAAAAAAAATACTATATGATTGCACTATTATGAACTAAATACAGGTACATTGTGTAAACTCATGAAGTTAATAATTAGAATATAGGTCACCAGAAAATAGAAGGAAGTAGAGAATGGAAAGCTGAGGGTATTGGTAAAAAGGTTGTTTGTAAATCTTTGAATGCATTTTTTTTTTAGGTCCCGGGGCGGGGAATTGAACCCTGGACCTCATATGTGGGAAGCCGGTGCTCAACCACTGAGCCACATTGGCTTCCCTGAGTTGGTTTTTCATTTGTTTTGTTTGTTGTTTGTTTTTGTTTTTTTTTCAGGAAGCATGGGGAACCAAACCTGGAACCTCTCATGTGGGAGGTGGGATCGCAACCATTTGAGCCACATCTACTCACTGTAAATCTTTGGAAATGGATAGAAATCGTGAACGAATATCACGATGTTTGTAACTAGCAGAGCTATCATATGGGTATGACAGTGGTTGAAAGGGAAAGTCTAAAGTCATATATATTACTAGAAGGAAAGCTGAAAAATGTAACAGGGACTCTATAAGATAGTAAAACCGCATATAAAACACGAATATGGGTGATATTGCATATATAAAACTGTTTTTACAAAATAGAAATAGAAATATACTAGATAGAAAGAAGAAGAATAGCAGCTATGTATGGCAGGGGAAACAAAGAGATTGAGAGGTGATGAGTTTTGTTTGTTTATTATTATTATTATTATTATTATTGGAATAATGAAAGTGCTTTAAGAATGATTGAAGTGATGAATGCACAAATATGTGATTACACCAAATACCACTGATTTTACACTTTGGATGGATTTATGCTTTATCAATAAAATTGATTTGTAAAAATAGTTTTGAGAGATTTCATTATTATAATTGTATTATGTGCTTATCATGGAGAATTTACAATCTAATGAAAATAAAGAACAAAGAAGAAAATAAAATGCACCACCTTATAATTATTCCCTACATTTATATTTTTAAACTGTGTATACTGTTTTGCATACTGCTGTTTTAATTACTGTAAGCACATTCCCTTGTCATTAAATATTGTAACTACAGAAAAATAAAATAAAATAAATAAAGGAGGAACCAAAAACCATGGACCAGCGGAAACCGGAAGAACAGATACCAGGAGAGAGATCTGTGTGCGTGACGGAAGGCAGAGGTGCAGCCAAGGAACCCCAGGGTTGCCGGCCAGCCAGCACCAGAGCACTGCCGTCGCCTTGATTCATGTCTTATAGTCTCCAAGGCTAGGAGGCAATACATTCCTGTCACTGAGCCACACTTATCACAGCAGCCTGGCAAACCAAGGCAGAAGAGTGGGAAATCCTGGAGAGAAGCATCCACATACCCTCACCTAGAGTCATTTAATCTTACTGTGATAACATATATATAACATAAACGTTACCATTTTAACCAAAAAAATAAAAATAAGTAAATAAATCAATCTCCAAATACAGAGCAAAGTTGAAAGAATTTTATAATGATCCCTTGTATACACACCACTTAGATTTTGCCATTAATATTTTATTATATTTGCTCTATCATAATTTACCCATTGCTTCATTAGTCTATCTACCCATTAATTCACCTAATTTTTTAAGTATTTCAAATACTTTCTCTCAAATACTTAATCATGCATATCGTTTATCAGAGATAGATATTTGTTTAATTTTTCTTTTGATGTTAGATTCATATATAGAAAATGCACAAATCTTAAGTGTATATTTGCTGAATTTTAACAAATGTGTATGTCTGTGTAACTGCAACTCCTAGCAAGATGTTGAACATCACCAGCACCTAGGAAGTTTCTTCATGCTCCTTCCCAGTCAATCCCCAAGCTCACATAATCCAGAGACTACTACTATTCTGGTTCATTTTTTCCATCATAGATTTCATTTGCCTCTTCTAGAAGAGATGAAATCATGCAGTTTGTACTCTTTTGTGAAAGGCTTCTTTCGCTTGCCATAATATTTTTGAGATCTATTCTTGTTGCTTGTATATGTACTTTAACTTTTTTTTTTAATTATTGAGTAGTGTTCCATTGTATGAATATACTAATTTATTTATTCTTCTATTGATGGATACTGAAATGCTTTTAGTTTGGAGTATATTACTAGTAAAGTTGCAATGAACATTCTTATACAAGTTTTCTTGTGTGTGGGTGTATGTTTTCATTTCTCATGGATAGATGCCTAGGATTAGAATTGCTGGATCATAGAGTAGGTATATGTCTAGTTTCATAGGATACTGTCAAGTAGTTTTCCCAAGGTAGTTGTACATGCCCATCAACAATGTATTAGAGTTCTGGTTGCTACTTACCTTGCCAACATTTGGAATTGTCAGTCTTTTCCATTTTAGCCATTCTGGTGGGTTTGGAGTAGCATCTCACTGTGATTTTAATTTGCATATCCCTGATAATTAATGATGTTGAGAACTTTTTCATGTAATGATTGCTCATCTGCATATTTTCTTTTATGAAATATGTGTTCAAATCTTTGCCCATTTTTTTGTTTGATCATGGGCATTTATCATGTTATTCAAGTTAGTCATTACAATTATAAAAATTGTGCACCTTAAGTGTACACTAAAACTGCTCAAGGACCATTGTTCAGTTGAGGAGATAATGTATGGTGTTGCTAAATGTGTAAACAAATGCATAGTGTAATTAAAACATTGAATAAAACAAGAGATGATATGTTATTGTATACAGTTGCCATAAAATTAAAGTAGACCTTAAGTACAATATGTACATATTCATAAGAGAGAGAGATAATGATTGCCAAAAGTCTTTGTGTCCATTCACTGACACATAATACTTTAATTCAAAGGGAGGGAAAATAGGGATTACTCAAATTTCTTGAATAGCTACTATGTTCCAGGCTTTGTAGTACTCTGCTTTTCAATACTCAATCTCATTTCCTTCTCACAATGACTATATCGATTCAGTGCCATTAAACCCATCTTAGAGTTAAGGAAATGGAAGCAAGATTTAGTGATTTACCTACAGAGAGACGACACTAAGCAAGTGGCAGAGATAGACTTCAAATACAAGTCTATCTGGCTCAAAGCCCCGCTCTTTTTACCACACTCCACTATTACCTGAAAATGTTTGATGAGCCATAGAAGGAGGTGCCAAACATATTCTTCTCCCTTTTTTTTTTTACATTGATATAATACTTTAATCTACTGTCCATGTTCCAATTTTGCCAGTTAATCTAATACTAACTTTAATAGCATTTCCCTCTCCAGTACAGGATCCACTCTAAGGTCTGGTATTGCATTTATTTGTCATTTCCTAGCTTCCTTCAATCTGGAACATTTCTACAGGCTTTGTCTATTATGACAATGACATTTTTAAAGAATACAGCTCCCAATCCACCTCCTGCCTGTTACATACATACATTCACACACACACACACACACACACACACACACACACACACACATATAGCATTAGAGTGGAACATTTGTTACAGTTGATGATAGCACATTTTAAAAATAGTAATATTATAGTATATAGTTCACATTAGGATTCATCATTTGTGTTGTACTGACCATGGATTTTCCTTTTAAATATAATTTTTTAAAAAAAGATAGTTTACATAAATGTTACATAAAAAATATTGGGGATTCCCCTATGCCCTGCTCCAACCCCTTCCACATTTTCCAACATTAACAACATCCTTCATTAGTGTGGTACATTAATTACAATTGATGAACACATTTTGGAGCATTGCCACTAAGCATGGATTATATTAATAGTTTACATTGTAGTTTACATTCTCTCACACACAATTTTGTAAGTTATGACAAGATATATAATGGCTTGTATCTGTCATTGCAATGTCATTCAGGACAATTCCCAAGTCCCAGAAATGTCCCCATATTACATGTTTTTCCCTCTCCCTCCTCTCAGAATCTCCAGTGGCCACTACCTCCTATCATTGATAAAAGTTCTTCCATTGCTAGAATCACAATAAGTCTATACTAGAATACCAGTAAGTCTACTCTAGTACACATTCATTCCCCAATCTTGAGGATTCTGGGATGGTGATGCCCACTCCAGCTATAATTGAGAGGGGGGTTAGATCCAATGGGGCAGATGGATGGGACTATCTTGCTTGCAGTTGCAGAATCTCTCTGTTCCTTGTTCCTTGGGATGGTCGTTGTTCATCATCATCATTGTTAGTTGTCCTGGGTGAGTTCAATGAATATGGAGAGTAGATGTTGCAACTCTATTGAGATACAGGGCCCAGCTAGCACATGGACAGCCCAAAGATTTAAGTCTCTTGGACATACACCTATCAACTCTAGCACTTACTATAGGTT
Organism: Cabassous unicinctus; assembly: GCA_029593785.1. Classification (NCBI taxonomy): domain Eukaryota; kingdom Metazoa; phylum Chordata; class Mammalia; order Cingulata; family Chlamyphoridae; genus Cabassous; species Cabassous unicinctus. The sequence continues at coordinate 4,568 of JAQZBX010091194.1, forward strand.
CAAATAGAAGAGGCAGAAGAGTCATGTGTAGGGAAACCACAACTGAGTCCACCTCTGTCACACTAGGGAGCATAAATTCCCAAGTAGGGCCCACTGGCAGGGCACCAAACTCGTGAGCTGTCTGCTCTGCCTATAGTGTTTGAATGTCTCCACTATTTGAGGTGTTATTTACTTTGGTAGTCAATGAGATCCCGCTGAGATGTGCATAAGCGTAACTTCTGGAATGACCTCTTGGCTCACTTTGAAGTCTCAAAGCCATATAAACTCATTTGTCTTAACTCTTTCCCCCTTTTCGTCAATGTCTTTTTCCAATTGCATTGCTAGTTGGTGCTTGGTAGTAATTCCTCGGTGCCAGGGAGGCTCATCCCCGGGAGTCATGTCCCATGCTGGGGGGAAGGTAATACATTTATATGCTGAGTTTGGCTTAGAAAGAGGCCACATTTGAGCAACAATATATGTATATATGTTATTAAATTTAAAAAAAAAATTAGTAACATATATACAACCTAAAATTTCCCCTTTTGACCACACTCAAGTATATAATTCAGTGCTGTTAATTATGTTCAACACTGTTGGGTTACCTTAACCACCATCCATTACCAAAACTTTCCCATCATCCCAAATAGGTATTCTGTACAATTTAAGCATTAACTCCTACTCCCTACTGCCACCCTGTCTCCTGATAATCTATATTCTATATTCTGACTCTGAGTTTGCTCATTCTAATTATTTTATATCAGTGAGATCATACAACATTTATCCTTTTGTGTCTGACTTATTTTATTTCAAGGTTTCTCCATGTTGTCATATGTATCCAAATTTCATTCCTTTCTATGGCTGAAAAATATTCCATTGTGAGCTTGGCAGATTGGGATTATTTATGAATCCCAAAAAAGGTATGGATTATGTTTGTAAACTGGTCTGTTCCTCTGGGTGTGATACCCTTTGATTGTATTTGATTCAGCTGAGATGTCTTTGATTAAATTATGTTAAGATTAGGGCTTTGATTTGACCATGTCAGTAAAGTGTAACTCAGGTTAAGTCCCTGTCCCCATGGTGGGCTGATATAAACAGGCACTCACTTATGAAGACACACAGAAGAGGATACAGAAGAAGAGAGAACTTTGTCAGTTTTGATCCTGGAGCCCCAGGGAGAGATGAGCCATTCACCTTATAGGTTACAGCTCACTATGTGAAGAGAGCAGAGCAGCTGAGAAGCCCTGAGAGATAAGCCCTATGCCAGCCTAAAGCTAAGATTGCAAGAAGCTGGAACGTTGGCGCCTTAAGAGGACCAAGGAAGGAGAGATCACCCACCATCTTGCTTCAACATGTGGCAACTGACTGGTGAGAAATCAACCTTGAGTTGGACTCATTAGAGCCTTGTAACTGTAAGCTTTTACCACAAATAACTATGCTTTATAAAAGCCAACAGGATTCTGATACTTTGCATCAGCACCCCTCTTAGCTGACTAATACAGTGGGTATATACCACCTCTTGTTTATCCATTCATTTGTTGATGGACACTTAGGTTCCTTCCATGTTTTTGCAATTTTGAATAATGCTGTTATGAACATTGGAGTGCAAATATCTGTTGAAGTTCCTGCTTTCAATCCTTTTGGGTATATACCTAGAAGTGGAATTGCTGGGTCATTTGGTTATTCTATACTCAACTTTCTGTGGAGCCACCAAACTGTCTTCCAACAGCAGATGTATTATTTTACATTCCCACTGAGTGTTCCTGTTTCTCCACATCATCTCTAACACTTGTAATTTTGTTTTTTTATATAATAGCAGACACTCTAGTGGATATGAAATGATATCTCATTGTAATTTTGACTTGCATTTCCCTAATGGCTAATGCTGTTGAGTATCTTTTCATATGCTTTTGGACCATTTCTATCTTCTTTGGGGAGATGTCTATTCCAGTCTTTTGCCTTTTTTAAAATTGAACTGTTGAGTTAAAAGATTTCTTTATATATTCTGCATATTAAAACCTTATTGGATATGTGGCTTCCAAATATTTTCTCCCATTGTGTAGGATGTTGTTTTACTTTCATGATAAGGTCTCATTCTTTGATGCACAAAAGTTTTTAATTTTGATGAGATCTGATTTATCTATTTTTTCTTTTGTTGCTAGTGCTTTGGGTGTAAACTCTAAGAAACCATTGCCTAAAACAAGGCCCTCAAGATGGTTCCATATGTTTTCTTCTAGGTATTTTAAAGTTCTGGCTCTTATATTTAGGTCTTTGATCCATTTTGAGTTGATTTTTTTATTTGGTGTGAGATAGGGTTCCACCTTCATTCTTTTTCATATGAAGATACATTTTCTCCAGCACCATTTGTTGAAGAGACTATTATTTCTCAATTAAGTGGTTTGTTTTCTTTTTCCTATCTGGTTGCATCATCGTCTTTTTGGTGCGTCACTTTGCTGTGCTCTGCATGCGCCTCTCCATGCTGCGCAGGGGCCTGGCACCTCTCCGCGCAGTTCTGGGATGCCTTTTCTCTTTTTTCTACCTGGAGGTCCCAGGGATCAAACCTGGGTCCTCCATATGGTAAATGGGAGCTCAATTGCTTGAGCCTCAGCCGCTTCCCAAATTGAATGGTTTTTGACCCCTTATAAAAAATCAGAACTTCCGGGAAGATGGCAGACTACAAAGACATGGGATGCTTTCTCTCCCAGAAAAATAGCTAAAGGTCAGGCTGAAACAGCCTGGAAAAAAATCTTCTAGGGTTTAGGACCCAGGCAAAGACTGGACACTGCCCAGAAGAGAAAGGGACAAAGGAAAAGAATCACAATGTCAAAACTATGAGTTAAAACCAGCATTTGCTACTGCCAGCACCCTCTCCCACACTAAAGACACTTTAGAATTCTCAGGGCTCTGGGCCAGCTACAGAAAAAGGGGTCTCTAGGGATCCACCACTCCAAGAAAGGGGAGAGAGAAGGTCACAGCCTAAGGCTGACTCAGCTTTTTACCCAGAAATTTGGTCTGCTGTGTCCAACGAGCCCTTCCAGGCCAGGTGGGGCCATGCCATTGTTTTCCCTGGGAGCTGGCACTGGATTAAATAGATCTGACCCTCTCGATCTCCCTATCTTCTAACAGGGACTGATTGTTGAGGACACACCTCACCAGGAAAGGGGAGAGAGAGGGACACAGACTAAGGCTGACTCAGCTTTTGACCCACAAATTTGGTCTGCTGTGTCCCACAGGCCTTCCAGGCCAGGTGGGGCTGCACCATTGTTTACCTTGGGAGCAAGCTTGGGACTAAAGAGATCTGGGACTAAAGAGATCTGATCCTCCCAATCTCCCCCTGTACTGACCAGGACTGATTGTTGAGGATGCAGAGGGGAATGGAATTATTTCCTACCTGGTAAAAGGAAGGGGGCTGCCAGCAAAGGCTAGAGAACTGTCTCTGAGAAAGTTTGAATTAGGAGGCTCTTAGTCTTCAGGCAGGAACCTCTATCACATTGATCCAGTCTGTGTTGCAACAAACACACTCTGACCAGGCATTGAACTGTGAGGGCTGCCAAAGAGTGCCATCTTCTGGCAGTCCAAGGAAGTACACATGAGAAAATTGAAAGTAAATAAGTAAGAAAGGCTTTTTCCGGCCTTTATAGCCTCCTTCCACAAGGCCCTAGGAAGCGGGTCTGCAACCCATTACTGGGTCCAGGGCCCAAATTTGAGCAACTAACAGGAACAGTCCTAAAGACCCAGAACAGGTTGAACCAAGAATCAAAGAGCAGCAGTAACACACAGCCTCGTGTTACTAAATCCGTATGAAAAAGCACCTGAGTAAACTTACCACCCTAATCAGATGCCTAGGCATCAGCAAAAAATTACAAGCCATACTAAGAAAATGGAAGATATGGCCCAAGAAAAGGCATATATCAAAGCCCCAGAAGAGATGCAGGATTTGAGACAGCTAATTAATGAGATGCACACAAATTTCCAAAATCAAATTAGTAAGTTGAAAGACAATATGGCTAAAGAGATAAACAACATCAAGAAGACATTGAGTGAGCACAAAGGTTTTGAAATCCTGAATAGAAAAGTAACAGAGCTTATGGGCTTGAAAGGCAAAATAGGTAAGATCAAAAACAAATTAGAGGCATACAACAGCAGACTAAAAATGATAGAAGAAAGAATAAGTGATATCAAAGACAGAATATCTGAAATTGAAGAGAGAAAAGAATGGAAAAAATTGAGTAGGGGCTCAAGGAGGTGAATGACAACACAAAATGCAACAACATATGTGTCATAGGAGTTCAAGAAGGAGAAGAGAAGGGAAAAGGGGCAGAAAGAGTATTTGTGGAAATAATAGCTGAAAATTTGCCAACTCTAATTAAAGTAATTGAACTTACATGTCCAAGAAGCACACCATACCCCAATCAGAATAAATTCAAATAGACCTACTCCAAGACACATACTACTCAGAATGTTAAATGTCAAAGATAAAGAGAAAATTCTGAGAACAGCAAGGAAGAAGCAAACCATCACATACAAGGACACCTATTAAGATTTAGTGCGGATTTCTCATCAGAAACCATGGAGGCAAGAAGACAGTGGTATGATGCAATTAGGACTGAAAGAGAAAAACTGCCAGCTGAGAAGTCTTTATCCAGCAAAATTGTCCTTCAAGGAAGTTGAGTATAAAATATTCACAAACAAACAGAAACTAAGAGAGTTTGTAAAAAAGAATCCACCTTTGCAGAAAATATTAAAGGAAACTTTAGAGCCTGAAAGAAAAAGGAGAGAGAGGCTTGGAGGAAAGTGTAGAAGAAAGAATAGCAGAAAGGATAACCAAAAGAGTAAAAAGAAAGATGAAAATATGATATGACATATGAAAACCATATGTCATATGGTGGAAGTAAATAATGTATTTTCAGTAATATCATTGATTGTGAATGTATTAAGCTCCCCAGTCAAAAGATATAGGCTGACAGAATAGATAGCCATAAATATGGGGGTTTATTTCTGAGCTCTCAATTTGATTCCATTGTTCTATATGTCTGTCCTTGTGGCAGTACCATGGTGATTTGATTACAATGACCTTGTAAGAAGTTTTGAAGTTTTAAGATCAGCAAGGGTGAGTCTTCCAGCTTCATTCTTCTTTTTCAAGATGGCTTTGGCTATACAGGGCCCATTACCCTTCCATGCAAATTTGATGATTGGCTTTTCAATTTCTGCAAAAAAATGCTCTTGGAATTTTGATGGCAATTGTGTTGAATCTGTAAATCACTTTGGGTTGAATTGACATCTTAATAATATTTAGTCTTCCAATACATGAATGTAGAATGTTCTTCCACCTATTTAGGTCTTCTTTGATTTCTTTTAGTAATGATGGTAGTTTTTTGTGTACAAGTCCTTTACATCCTTGGGTAGATTTATGTCTAGATATTTGATTCTTTTAGTTGCTGTTATAAATGGAAAAATTTTCTTGATTTCTTCTTCTGATTGTTAATTACTAGTGCCTAGAAACAGTAATAATTTCTGGGTGTTGATCTTGTACCCCGCCACTTTGCTGACTTCATTAATTAGCTCTAGGAGTGATGTTGTGGGCTATTTTAGGATTTTCTGTGTATAGGATCAGTCATCTGCAATTAGGGAAAGTTTTACTTTTCCTTTCCAATTTGGGTGACTTTTATTTCTTTCATGCCTAATGCTCTGGCTAGAAGTTCCTGTACAATGCTAAATAACAGTGGTGACAGTGTGCATCATTGTCATGTTCCCGATCTTAGAGGGAAAGATTTCAATCTTACACCATTGAGTGTGATGTTATCTGTGGATTTTTCATATATGCCCTTTATCATGTTGAGGAAGTTTCCTTCTACACCAAGTTTTCTATGTGCTTTTATCATGAAAGGGTGCTGGGTTTTATCAAATGCCTTTTCTGCATCAACTGAGATGATTATGTGGGGTTTTTTCCCCCTTCACTCAGTTAATGTGATGTTTCATATTAACTGATTTTATTAATTGAACCACCCTTGCATACCTGGGATAAATCCCACTTGATCATGGTGTATAATTCTTGCAATGTGCTGTTGGATTTGGTTTGTTAATATTGTGTTGAGGATTTTTGCATCTATAATCATAAGAGATATTGGTCTGTAATTTTCTTTTCTTGTGGTATCTCCAACTGGGCTTTGGATGAGGGACATGTTGGTCTCATTGAATGAACTAGGGTGCATTCCCACCTCTCCAATTTTTTGGAAAAGTTTGAGCAGTATTGGTATTGATTCTTCTTGGAATGTTTGGCAAAATTCACCTATAAATCCCTCTGGTCCTGGGCTTTTCTTGGTTGGGAGGTTTTTGATTACTGATTCAACCTCTATATTAGTTATTTATTAATTGAGATCTTTTATTTCTTCTTAGTCAGTATGGTTCTAAGAAGTTGTCCATTTCATCCAGGTTATCAAATTTGTTGGCATACATTTTTCATAGTATCCTCATATTAGACCTTTTTATTTCTGTGGGGTCAATAGTAATGGTCCTCTTTTCATTTCTGATTTTAGCTATTTGTCTCCCCTATCTCTTTTTCTTTGTCATTCTAGCTAAGGGTTTGAGGTGGTTTGAAGCTGTATGTAGCCCCAGAATAACATTTTACTAAAGCTAATCTATCCTGTGCATGTAAGCCCATTGTAAGTAAGATATTTTGATGAGGCTTTTTCAGTTAAGTTGTGTATTAGTCTGGGTTATCTAGGGGAACAGAACCAATAGGAGATATCTATAAATAGTATGATATTTTATAAAATTGTCTCAAGAGACCATAGGGATGCACAAGTCCAAATTCTGTAAGGCAGGCTGCAAGCCAGGGACTCCAATGAAGGTCCTTGATGAGGTCCCCAGGAAATGCTGGCTGTCCAAAGTAGAGATGAGAATTCTCTCCCTGAATGCTGAAATCACTTCCTTTTTAAGGCCTTCAACTGATTGGATGAGATCTCACTCATTGAGCAATCTCTTTAGTTGATTGTAGATGTAACCAGCCATTTACGCAATCAACTCACTGATGATTAAAGTCCATGAAATGTTCTTGTATTACAATTAGCCCAGTGCTTGTTTGACCAAACAACTGGGCAACATTACCTGGGAGAGTTGACACATTAGCCTAAGCATCACAGTCCACCCCTTTTCAACTTGGTAGCCATACACATCACCTTAAACCATACTTAGTCTCTAAATAAAAACGATAACAGATATATATATACTTCTACCTAACAATACTCAACTGTCCTGCATACAACTGGAAATGCACTAAATGCCTCCAGAATAAGATGCAAGTCCTTGGGTAATATTCACTTTTAAATCTGATATCCTTAAATACTATGCCATGAAACTAATATAACTTATGTCATATGATAAGGGGAAAGGTTAGGGAAGAAAACAAAGATATTTGTTTTAGGTACATATGCAAACATTCATAACAAAACAAGGAAGAAATATTCATGACCATTGCAGTCCTTGTTTCTGTAACTGGTCATGTGGCCAAAGTTCGTATTTATCACTACCTTCTTCCACTACCCATTCCATGTTCCCGCTCCCCCCTTTTTTTAATGATAGCATTAGAATTCCATGCCAAAATTTAGTTTTTTTGTGTGTGTGTGTTTAATATATATATATATATATTTTAAAGGTATTTAGATTACATAAATGTTGCATAAAAATATAGGGGATTCCCATATGCCCCGCTTCCTACACCTCCCACATTAACAACATCTTTCATTAGTGTGGTACATTCATTACAATTGATGAAAACATTTTAGAGCATTACCACTAAGCATGGATTATAGTTTAGATTGTAGTTTACACTCTCTTCCACACAATTTTGTAGGTTATGGCAAGATATGTAATGGC
>JAQZBX010091195.1:0-12418 GCA_029593785.1 Cabassous unicinctus
AAAAAAAAAAAAAAGAGAGAAGAATGATTGCAAATCAATAATCTAACTTCACACCTAAAGAAACTAGAACAAGAAGAACAAACTAAACCTAAATTTAGTAGAAGGAAGGAAATAGTAAAACTTAAAGTGGAGATAAATGAAATAGAAAAAAGAAAATCAATAGAGAGAATTAAAAAACAAAAAGTTGGTTTTTTTTAAAAGATCAATAAATTTGACACATCTTAGCCAGACTGACAAAGAAAAGGAGAGAACACAAATAACTAACATGAGAAACAAACTTAGGGACATTACTACCAACCTTACAGAATAAAAAGGAACATTTATAGTGCAACAAATTAGAAAATCAAGATGAAATGGACAAATTTCTAGAAGCATATAGATTACCTAGTCTGATGCAAGAAATAGAAAACCTCAACAGAGCTGTAACAAGTAAAGAGATTGAGTCAGTCATTTTAAATCTCCCAACAAAGAAAAGTCCTGACCAGTAGGTTTCACTGCAGATACATTTAAAAATTTAACACCAATCCTTCTCAAACTCTTCAAAAAATGGAAGAGGAGGAATTTCTTCCTAACTCATTCTATGAGACCAGCATTACCCTGATATCAAAGCCAGATAAAGACAGCATACCAAAGAAAAGTACAGACCAATAGCCTTTATGAATATAGATGCAAAAATCCTAAAAAAAAAACAAAAAACTTTCAGGCTGAATCCAACAGTGTATTAAAAAGATTAGGGGAGCTGGTGTGCCTCAGTGGTTGAGCACCAGCTTCCCACATACGAGGTCCTGGGTTCAATCTCCTGGCCCCATTACCTCAAAAAAAAAAAGATTATATACCATGACAGTGGGATTTATTCCAAGAAAGCAAGGATGGTTCAACATAAGAAAATCAATGAATCAATACCACATTATTGGAATGAAGGGGAAAAAATACACATGAACATCTCAGTTTATGCAGAAAAAAAGCATTAGACAAAATCCCACATCCTTTCATGATAAAAGCACTCAGAAACTAGGTGGAAAGAAATTTTCCCAACATGATAAAGGGCATTTATGAAAACCCACAACAAATATTATACTCAATGGTAAAAGACTGAAAGCTTTTTCCCTAAGATCAGAAAGAAGACAAGGATGCCTGCTGTCACCTTATTCAATATTGTACTGGAAGTTCTAGCCAGATCTATCAGGCAAGAGGAAGAAATAAAAGATATATAAATTGATGTGGATAAATAGGAAAACTCCTTCACTGTTTGGTGAGAATGTAGAATGGTGCAGCCTCTGTGAAAGACAGTTTGGCAGTTCCTCGGGAAGCTAAATACAGAACTGCCTTATGATCCAGCAATCCCTTTACTAGGAGTATATCCAGAAGAACTGAAAACAGGGACACAAACAGGTACATTGATATTCATAGCAGCATTATTCACAAATGCTGAAAGATGGAAACAACCCAAGTGTCCATCAACCAATGAATGGACAATCAAAATGTGGTATATACATACAATGAAATACTACATTGTTGTAAGAAGTGAAATTGGCACACATATGACAACATGGATGAACCTTGAGGACAATATGCTGAATGAAATAAACCAGACACAAAAGGACAAATATTGTATGGTCTCACTAATATGAACTAAATACAATGAGTGAACTTATGGAATTAAAATCTAGAGTATAGGTTACTAGGAGATAGGATGAAAGCTGAGAAGGAGTACTGATGCTCAACTATGTAGACTTTTTAATTAGCTTCACTGTAAATGTGTTGAAATGGATAGAGTTGATGGTAACACATTATAGTGAGTATAACTAACACGGATGGCTTGTAAATGTGATTGTGGCTGAAAGGGGTTGTCTAGGGACATAAATGTCAATTGAAAGAAAGCTAAAGAATAATCTAGGGACTGTATAACATAGTGAACTTGGTGGTGAATGAGGATTGTGGTTAATAGTACAAATACAAGAATATTCTTCAAGAACTAGAACAAATGTACATCACTATTACAAGGTGGTAAGAATATGGTGATACATGGGAAAAATACAATTAATGTAACTTATGGATACAGTTAATAGCAATATTGTAATATTCTTGCATCAATGTCAAAGAAGGTACTGTGTTAATAATAAGGTAGAAAAAATATACTAAACGTATGCTATACACCATAGTTAATGATAATAGTCTGATGATATTCTCTCATAATCCATAACAAATGTTCCTCAACAATGTAATGTGTTGGTGGTTGGGTGTTGTTTGGGAATTCTGCACATTGTGCATGATTGTTTTGTAAGTTCACAACATCTCTAACTATATATACATATATAAAATTTACTGAGGCAATGACTGCACAACTCTGTGATGAAACTGAGGGCCACTCACTGTACACTTTGAATGGATTGTACAAGACATGGGACTGTATAATACTGTGAATCATGTGGTAGGTGATGGACTGTGGTTAACAGTACAAATATGAGAGCATTCTTTCATCAACTTTAACAAATATACAATACTAATACATGGTGTTGATTAATAGGGGATTTTTTGGGAAAAAAAATATATGAAATGTAATAGTAGTAGTAATATTTTGATGGCGTTCTTTCATAATCTGTAATAAATGTTCCACATCAATGCAAGGTGTTGGTGCAGTGGTGATTTATGGAAATTCTGTACATTATGCATGATTGTTTGCAAGCTCACAACTTCTTTAATAAAAAATATATATATTAAAAAGGCAACCAGACTGGAAGAAAATCCCCCAAAAATCCACAAGAAAGCTACTAGAACTAATATACAAATTCAGCAAAGTTGCAGGATACAAGATAAAAATGCAGAAGTCAGTGAGGTTTCTCTATACCAGTAATGAACAATCTGAAAAGTAAATCAAGAGAACAGCTCCATTTACAATTACATCAATAAGAACAAAATACTTAGGAATAAATTTAATGCAGGAGATAAATTACTTGTGCACTGAAAAACTACAAAACATTGCTGAAAGAAATTAAAGAAGACCTAAATAAATGGCAAGACATCCCATGTTCATGGAAGGAAAGACTTAACATTGTTATGATGTCAATAGTACCAAAAAAAATACAAATTCAGTGCAATCCTTACCAAAATTCCAGCAGCCTTTTTTGAAGAAATGAAAAAGCTTGTTTTCAAATTCATGTAAAATTATAAGGGGACCCAAATAGTCAAAACATTCTTGAGAAAGAAAAAAGTTGGAGGGCTCACACTTCCCAATTTCAAAACTTACTAGAAAGCTACAGTTAAAATACGGTGGTACTGGCATAAGGATTAGCATATAGACAAATGTAATAGAATTGAGACACCCTGAGATAAACACATAAATCTTTGGCCAATTGGTTTTTAACAAGGGTGCCAAATCCTGTCAATGGGGAAAGAATAGTTTCTTCAACAAATGGTACTGAGACAATTGGAAATCCACATGCAAAACTTACCTACCTCTCACCATATACAGAACTTAATTCAAAATGGATCAACAACCTAAATACAAGAGCTAAAACAATAAAACTCAGAAGAAAACAGGGAAACATCTTCATGATCTTGGATTTGACAATGTGTTCTTAGATATAACACCAAAAGCACAAGCTACAAAAGAAAAAACAGACAAGTTGGACTTCATCAAAATTAGAAACTTTAGTGCATCAAAAGACATTATCAAGAAAATGAAAATACAACCTACAGAATGGAAGAAAATTCTTGGAAACCACATGTCTGTTAAGGTTTAATATTCAGAATCTATAAAGAACTCCTATAACATAACAATAAAAAGACAAACAAACCAATTTGAAAATAGTCAAAGGACTTGAACAGACATTTCTCCAAAAAAGATACACAAATGTTCAACAAGCTCATGAAAAGATGCTCAATATCATTATTCACTAGGAAAATGCCATCAAAACCATGTGAGATACCACTTCACACTCACTAGGGTGGCTGAAATAAAATAATTTTTTAAAAAGAAAATTAAAACTATTGGTGAAGATACAGAGAAATTGGAACCCTCAGACATTGCTGGTGGATATGTCAAATGGAGCAACCACTGTGGAAAGCAGTTTGGTGGTCCCTCAAAAATTAATCACAGAATTACCACATGACCTGGCAATTCCACTGCTAGATATATACTCAGAAGAATTGAAAACAGGAACTCAAACAGATACTTGTATACCAATGTTCATAATAGCACTACTCACAATAGCCAAAAGCTAGAAATGTCTGTCAACATATGAGTGGATAAAGAAATTGTGGTCTATACGTGCAATGGAATACTATTTAGCAATAAGAAGGAATGAAGTCCTCATAATGTGGATGAAGCTTGATAACTTTATGCTAAGTAAAAGAAGGCAGACACAAAAACCACAGATTGTTTGATTCAATTTCCATGAAATATCCAGAATACGTAAATCCACAGGGCCAGAGAGCATTGATGGTTGCCAGTAGCTGGTGGGAGAGGGGAATGGCAAGTAACTGCTTAAAGGTTACAGGGTTTTATTTGGGGTGTTGAATTTGGAACTAGATAGAGATGATGATTACACAACATTGTAAATGTACTAAATGCCACTGAATTGTTCAGCTTCAATGGATAATTTCGTGTTACTTGACTTTCACCTAAATAAATAAATAAATAAAACCTGGAAGACAGATTTTGTCATCTCTAAATATTTACTGATGAGAAAACTAATGTCCTGGGAGGCAAGTAACTTTTTTGAGACCACACAGCCTTTCCTAGCAGCAGCCAAGTTCAAGAATCACAGCTTCTGAGTCTAAGGGCAAGCATGGCCTGCCTCAAGCTCAGGGAAGATGACAGTAAGATTGGGGAGAGGTGGGGCAGTGAGAAACAATTCTTAGGCTCCATGTGGATTCTATAGGCCTGGTCATTTTCAGTTCAAAGACTTTCCAGGGGCACACTCACCTTTACACTTGTATTTCTTGTGCAGGTGCCAAAGTATTGAATGAATGCAGTAAGCCTAACCATAAACCCCAGCAATGGCTCCCCTAGGAGCCGGTGGGCCACCAGCATGGGGGTTCCCAGGGCACTGGGGCAAAGCCGCCGCCCCCCACGCCCAGACTCCGCCCCCCAGGCCTCCTCCAGGATACGCTTGTTATGAGGGCCATAGAGTCCATATTTTATAGCACAGCCCATTTTTTTCCTAAACTTAATCACTCCCCCTACTTTGTGCTATTTGTGACCAGGATGCTAAGAAGTTTAAAGGTTTTCAAATGCACCGGTATTTTTATTATGGTTTTTTTAAAACATGCCTGAAATATGCTGAAAAATAAATAGGAAAAATGACCATCCAAGAAAGTCCCTCCAGATTTAGCACATTTGCTTCATCTGTATTTTTTATTTTTGCTGAACCATTTTTTGAAAGTAAATTGCAGACATCATGACAGTAGTACCTCAGCATGCATTGCCTAACAATAAGGCTATTTTTCCTCAATAGCATTATCACATCTAACCAAATCAACACCAATTCCCTAATATCTTCTAACAGTCAGTTCATATTCAAATCCCTATTTGTTCCAAAAATGTCTTTTATGGTTGTGCTGTTCAAACCGGGATCTGATCAAAGACCACACGTTGCATTTGGTTGTTGTGTCTCTTAGGTCTCTTTTAGTCTAGAACAATCCACTCAATCTTGTCATTTTTTCCCCAGGACATTGACTTTGTTGAAGAGACCAGACCTTTTATCTTAAGGAATATTCTACATTCTGTATTTGTCTATCTGATTGTTTCTATGTGGTATCATTTAATTTGTCCCTCTGTTCTCTGAATCTTCTATAAAATGGACTTAGGGCTAAAGGCTTGGCTAGAGGCAAGTTCAATCTCATTGGCAAGAATAACTCAAAAGCGAAGCTGTATGTTTCATATGACATCCCATCAGGAGGCCCGAACAACAGAATTCCCACTATTAGTGATGCTAAACTCGATCCCTGGGTAAGGTGGCAACAGCCAGATCTTGTCAATGTCCAATTACATGTTTTCCTTTGCAAATAGACTGTAGGGTGGTGCCCGGCCATGGTGCAAAAATCCAATTCCCATCACTTTTTCCCCTGATGCTTCCAACATCCATCAATCATCCTTGCTTGAATCAGTTATTTCATTGGTAGTTACCAAATGGCCATGTTCTAATTCTCTGGTCCCTTCATTTATTAGTTGGCATTCTCCCATATAAAGGTGCTTTCCTTCCTCGACTGGGGCCATTTGGTCACCCTGAAATGCAGCCCCTAAAGAAAAAGCAGGATGGATGTTCAAGCACTGTCATCTTGGCATAGAATCCAAAACCAGACATTGGACCACAGTAGCGGTGCAGCAGGCAGAGCCAAGCCCAACTCTGTGGAGGGCTGGGGCAGTGCGTGGGCCCTGGGTCCACCCAAGGTCACCAATGCCATTCATTTGATGAACGTCGACAGCTCCTGGTGAGTTGGCAGAGGGACTAGAGGACAAAGAGACAAGCCAGTCAAAAATAGACACTGGTTTTCCTTTATTTCCCTTTTGTTTAACATCTCAGGGATCAATTTTTCACTATTGAATAGTTTGGATACACTTTAAGCTCTTTTAGCCAGTTATTAGTATTTGTGGGGCTTTTGATTTCTCTGAATGCTTGCTTTCACACAACTTTTTAAAAATGCACTTGGGGGAAGTGGATGTGGCTCAAGCGATTGAGCTCCCACCTACCACATGGGAGGTCCCAGGTTCAGTTCCTGGTGTTTCCTAGAGAAGACGAGCAAGACAGCAAGCTGATGCAACAATATGACGCAACAAGAGACACGAGGAAAACATAATGAGAGAAACAGCAAAGCAGGGGGCGGAGATGGCGCAAGCAATTAGGCACCTCCCTCCCACAGCAGAGGTCCTAGGTTCGGTTCCCAGTGCCTCCTAAAAAGACCAGCACACAACAAACAGACACAGCAAATGCAAACAATGAGGGGGTGGGGAGAAATAAATAAATAAAGTTAGTCTTCAAAAAAAAATGCACTTTGCAGGAAGCAGGAATAGCTCAGTCTTTGAGTGCCTGCTTCGTATGTATGAGGTCCCAGGTTCAATCCCTGGTACCTCCTAAAAATTCTTAAAAAAATAAAAATGCCCTTGGCAGCTTTTTTGCCTATTTTTTAAATTTTTAATTTCAAAATCATTTTCAAGCAATCATGGCTGCACTGTGGCTTTAAAGTGTTGCTGGGAATTTTTAAATTTTGTCGCTGGTGCTACATGAAATGCCCAAAAAGAATTTAGTCAAAATGAACATTTTCATTGACAGATTTGGTTATAGCTATCAATCAAAATCACCATGATTTTTCAATTTTTAAAAAAACTTTGTAAAATTTATTTCAAGGACTACTATCTGCTTTCTAAATTCTTTCTGTATTTTTAAATTTTTAATTCATTTAAATCCAATACTGCGTACTTTATATGTTTAGCTGTTTCTCACATTTTATTGTATATTTACTTTGTGTTTAAATAGTTTCCATAAAGAGAAAAAAAAAAAAAAAGTCCAACAGTGACAAAGGCAGAGCCAATTTCTTTTATTGGCTGTTCCTAAAAACAACATTGAGATTTTAAATGTTATGTTAAGATTGGAATGTGGAATAAAGAGGTGAGACATATTTGCGTAAATCATTTCTCAAGTTTAGCATTCCATTCATCATAAGTGTGGCTCTCACCTGCCTGTGTTACTCCCTTTTGGCCAGGGCTGTGCCCACCATTGAACAAATCATTGCCGGGGGAAATAGAGCTCAGCCCTTCATTTCAGGCTGCAAAGTCACATCACGAAAAAAATAACTCAAGGTACAAAATCACTGCGGGTTCCCTGCTGCACGAGGGGAGGCCTGCAAAGCCTTGTCTTATGGTCCTATGTAGCAACTGATTTAGACGGAGGTGGGGCAGTTAAAGGACTTTCTAGGAGAAAAGGTCCTTCAGAGGGCCCCACCCTTCTTTGATTCCATGAGCTAGAGTACATGAGAATATACGTGCAGTATACCTCCATTCCTTTCCCCACATGCCTAAGTTTGCCGTCGCCTGTTTCTGTAGTATGAATCCAGAACCCAGACTGAACTGGGACCCCTAAAGTATAAATCCTCCTGAAGGAGAGCAAAGTCTGATGTAATGAGGCAGACTTGGCACCTGGCACCTGAGCCTGGGGGTGGTTCCTACCTGGTGTCTGTTATGCAAGCCCAGGCCTAGCCAGTCACCATGGCAACAAGGGCCCAGGGGAGGGGAGAAGGTGTAGTTCAAGCAGTTGAGCACCTGCTTCCCATGTACAAGGTTCTGGGTTTGATCCCTGGTACTTCCTAAAAACAAAACAAACAAGTGAAAAAAATCAACTCTCATTGGGGAGTGGCTGTAGCTCAGTGGTTGAGTGCCTGCTTCCCATATACGAGGTCCTGGGTTCAATCCCCAGTACCTGCTAAAAAATAAAAGAGCCCAGGGAGGCCAAGGACCCTGAGAGGGCTGATCGCTCTGACCCAGTTGGGGGCTCATTTCCCTACCCATCTTCCGGTGGGACAATGAGCTGAGCTCCCTCATAGCAGCCTGAGGCTGGCCCAGGCCAGCACCAGAGAGTGGCCTGGAGGCAAGTAGCCCACACAGGACCACAGCCTGAGCAGAATAGTGGGTGAAGAGTCCCAGGGAGGAGGAAGTGGTGGCCCATTGGGGCTGTGGCCGGAGCAGGAGGAGAGGTCTCCAAAGCCAGACTTCCTGGGGGCAGCATGGGCACTTATCAATTGCATGTCCTTGACTAAGACACTTCCCCTCTCTGTGTCTCAGTTTCCTCATCTATAAAATGGAATGATTTTATTGTTCATACCTCAAAGGGTTGTTAAGGGGATTAAATCAGCTAATTGTTAGTCAGTGTTTGTACTGAGCACATAACAAGTGCTCAATAAATGCTGTGATATTAGCAATTGATAAATGCATTGGTTTAGCATCCACAGTTCTGTGGAGAAAGGTGGGGGCTGTCCAATCAGGAAAAGCCCACTAGATATATGAAGGTGAGAATCCACAGGCTGGTGAACTTAAGAACATTCAAAACACCGGAAAACTCAATGACTGGTTGCAAGCCCTAATGCAATCAAGGACTGTGCTGGTTTGAGTCTTTAGAGGATCCCAGGAAATCCTGTTCTTAAAGCGAACCCATTCCTGTGCCTGTAAACCCATTGTAGATGGGACCTTTTGATTAGACTCAGCTAAGGGACATTTTTATTAGATCACCTTTGATTAGATGGCTTCAGTTAAGGGCCTCTTTGACCCGGGGTGGGTCTTAATCCTCTTACTAGAGTCCTTTGTAAATGGAGGATGAAAAAGCCTCAGAAACAATTTAAAAAACACAGTGACAAAGAGAAACATCCAGATGTTGATGAACCTGGGAGAATGAAAAGCACAGATGGAGCAGCCAGAAGCTGAAGCAATGAAGCCCAGAGGAGAGGGAAAGAGATGAGCGGAGTCTGCCATGTGCCTGATCGCCCGCAGCTGAGCTTGGGGAGAAGGTGAGCCTGGAGGAGAAGGCAGAGACTGCAGAGCCGCCACTGCGCCTCGCCACGTGGCAGGAGTCCAGCATCACCAGCAAGCGAATTTCAGCGAGACAGCATCTCTGAGGATGCCTCGATTTGGAGGGTTTTTTCAGCCTCAGAACTGTAAGCTTTTAACCTAATAAATCCCATTGTAAAAGCCAACTCGTTTCTGGCATATTGTATTGGCAGCCCTTAGCAAACTAAAACATGGACCTAGAGCAGGGGTTCTTAACAAGAGGTCCGTGAACTTGAAGTGAAATTCAAAAAAACATTATTCTTGTGGGAATGTGTTGATGTGGGTGAGATGTATTTATTGAATAATACACAGTGTAGTGTGGACTTAGTAAGGGGCCCGTGGTTTTCACCTGACTGGCAAAGGGGTCCATGGAACAAAAAAGGTTAAGAAGCCCTGCCCTACAGTAACCGGAACTCTTATACACTGTGGTGGGAACATACATTGTTTGGCAGTATCTAGCTGGAGCCAAACATTTGCTCCTCTTTGACCCAAGTATTCCACTCCTAGGCAAATGCCCAATGGAAATTCATTCAGGTGGGCACCAAAAGACATCAAGAGTGTCACAACAGCACTATGCATAGTTACCAAAACATGGGAACTACCTGAGTGCCAAGCAATAGTAGAATGGATAAATAAATTGTGGTATGTTTACATCAAGAAATAATTCTTCAGCGACTAGAGTAAGTAAACCAAAACTACACCGAAGCAACAACATGCATGAGTCTCACAACCACAATGTTGAACAAAGGAAGCCAGATGCAAGGAAGGACACACAGATGATTCCATGTATATAAAGTTCAAGTTCAAAGCCAGGCAAAACTAATTTATGCTGCTCTAAGCCAGGAGAGTGGTTGCACTTGGGAGGTGGGGGTATCTGGGAGGGGATGCGGAGTTTCTGGGGTGCTGGTGAAGTTGCAGCTCTGGACCTGGCTATGTTCTGATTTCATGTCTGTGTTCACTTTGTCAAAATTCACTGAACTATACTCCTATGATTTGTGCACTTTTCTGTATGTGTGTCATACTTCCATCAAGATTTACTTTTTAAAATGGCTGCAAAGCATCACTTTTAATTAGTTCATTTTCAACCAAACTATTTGCTTAGCCCCATTAAATGTGAGGCACAGCACTAAATGCAGAAGGGAATCCAAAATGGTTCTGACACAGCCCTCTCTCCTGCCAGACTCAGATAAATCCTCAATGCTTGGCAGGTGTGATTAAACTTCTGCGTACTTTCTTGCAGGCCTCAAGGTGTTGATTCCACAGAGGGGCTTTCTACTATGAGCTTGAGTATCAGAACTGCCTGAGCAGGCAGGATTCTTGGGCAGAGATGCCCCAGCTCTACCATCAGCTTCTTCCCCTTCTCGTGCTCCACCCCTCACTCCCTGCGCAAGCTTCCTGGACCAGCCTCTGCCAGGTCCAGCCCTCATCACAGAGCTCCAGGGAGAGGGATTAGAAATGGAGTTCAATTTGGCATTAAACGCACCTGGTTTCATGTGCTGGCTCCACTGTGTCCTAGCCGGGTGACCTTGGGCAAGTCACGCCACTAATGTGAGCCTTAGTTTCCTCATCTGGAAAAGGAAATTCCATGAGTCTTTACAGGGTTGTCTCAAGGACAAAAGGGGCTAATCGATGTGGCACAAAGCCTGGCACTCAATAAAGAGCAGTGATAATGGTTCAAATGCCCCAGGTATATATTGACTTACATTTCAAAGGGAGAGATCTTAACTAAAACATAAAACAGCCCATCCTCACAGTAAAAGGAAGTCATAGCCAGGGGATAAGGGTGGAGGGAGGAGCCCTTTGGTGCCTCTTTGCCCTCTGTGTCGCTGACTTGAAGCATTCTGCTAGGAAGGATGCAGGGGGACAGGAACTCAAGGACACTGCTGGCAGAAGAATCAACACTGTAGCCAGTCTGGGAGCAAATGGCAGTATTCAAACATATTAGGATGTTTATGAACTACTACCCACTACAGGGGTCAGCAAAACTGCAGGCCAAATCCAGCCCCCCACCCCACTCTCTGCTTTTTTTTTTAATAAAGTTTTATTGGAACATAGCCAGACCCATTCATTTGCATATTGTCTATGGTTGCTTTAGCACTAATACAACAGAGTGGAGTCACCGAAACAGAAATTGTATGGCCCACAAAGCCAAAGAAATTTACTATCTCATCCTTTACAGAAAGTTTGCCAACCCTGGTCTGGGACCCAGTGACCTGCTCCTGGTACTCTATCTTAGAGAAATCCTCCGGCTGGTCTGTAAGAGATGCTCGTTGCTGCATCACAAATTAGAGGATCAAGTAAGTGAAATGTAGGGAGTGAGCACGATGGAACACGATGCAGCAGTTAAAAGCAAGCAACCAGAGGCACAGCCCGCAGCATGGGCAGTTTTCCAAAACATAGAGCTGGGTGAGAAACGGAAATTAAAAAATGAGAAATTGAATAATAAAAAGAGCTAATACTTTTCGAGCATCTGGCATATGCTAGACAGTGTCCCAAGTGCTTTTTAAGCACTAACTCATTTCATCTTCCGGACAACTCTGTGAAGTAAGAGCAGTTATTACTATCTCATTTCACAGATGGGAAACTGAGGCACTCCGGCCAAGTAACTGCTAGCAAGTGGCAGAGCTGAGGTTGTTTTTTTTTTTTTTTAAAGATTTATTTATTTTATTTATTTATCGCCCCCTTGCTGCTTGTGCTGCTGTGTCCATTCACTGCGTGTCTTCTCTGTGTCTTCTCCGTGTCTGCTTATCTCCCCCTTGCTGTGAGGTCTTGCCGCATCAGCCCACGGCGCTGTGCGAGCCGGCCTGCCCTCACAAGGAGGCGCGGGGAAGCGAACCCGGGGCCTCTCATATGGTAAATGGGTGCTCTATCCATTGCGCC